>DF239452.1:182451-202586 GCA_000507305.1 Breviolum minutum Mf 1.05b.01 | reverse complement strand
CAACTTTTAGAATAAGGTTGATAACTGTTGGAGCTCTTACAATCCATTTACATGTTTTGAAAAAGGTAGATAATTGATTGTGCTTATTGATTTTCCCAAACAATGAAAAAACAAAAAACAAATAAGGTGAAAACTGTGGTTTATCTTATCCATTTTATTTTGATAGATATATGGGCTAGAAATGGTGTTTTACATATTTTTTGGGGGAGGGGGGAGGCTGACATAGAGTCATAAAAATGACGGAAATAGGTGGTGTTTAGGGTGCCATTTTTTGAGTGTTTGGCAGCCGTTTGTACCACTAGGCAATTTTGGTACGGTGCTTTGAGGTCAGAGGCTCGAATCTGCCCTGGTCTGCCTGCCTGGGGTGCCGCATCCTGCCTGGTCTGTCGTTGGTGGAAAAAAGCGATTTTTAGCGGGGGTGCTGGATTGTCGAAATGTGTTCTTCTGCGTTTGCGGGGTTCCGTTGCGTTGCCACCAAAAACAAGGGGGTGCTAGATTGGTGGAAAAACATAGTTTTAGCGGGGGTGCTGGGTTGGTGTTGGTCGCTGCTGTAAAGTAACAACTAGAAGCGGGTCCGCGCGCGCTGTACAGGGTGCAAAATTTGGATCAAAACGGCGCGCGCGCGCGGACCCCCGTTGTTGCCTTTGTTTTTGTTGTTGTTGTTGTTGTTGTTGTTGTTGTTGTTGCTGTTGCAGTTGATGTTGTTGCCAATGGTGGGGAAGGTACCGATGCAGCTGTGATGATGATGCTAATGAGGATGTTGATGATGATGAAATCTGGCTTTCGCACCCCCCCAGAGGTGGGTAAATTGCGGGCAAGTGGCCAACTGCATTTTTGGAGAGCCAGAATCGTGATTGGATTTTGCGCAACGATTTCGAATTATTGGTTTACTGGTCTCTTCAAAACATCTGGGCCACTTTTGGCAGGCCAATCGCTGGAG
Organism: Breviolum minutum Mf 1.05b.01; assembly: GCA_000507305.1. Classification (NCBI taxonomy): domain Eukaryota; class Dinophyceae; order Suessiales; family Symbiodiniaceae; genus Breviolum; species Breviolum minutum. Next base: position 201,646 of record DF239452.1, on the reverse strand, counting down.
TCAGCTGTCCCCGAGTGGAACGGCGCCCGGAGGCCGCGAGGGGCACACATCCGTGTGGAGCGACGTGGCCGTTGGAATGTACGTCTTCGGCGGCTGGGGCGGCTGGGACGGCGGCCGCGGGCTCAGTGTCAACGGCTTCCGTGACGACGGAACGCGTCGGTGCACTTTACGGCTCCGGAGGTGGAAGTAAGCTCAATGACTTGCACTTTTTCGACCGCCAGGCGCAGGGAGGGTGGAATTTGCTGGAGGGGTCTTTTGGAAGAATTCCTCGGGAGGTTTGATGAGGTCTGATGATTTGACATATAAGTCATTTGGGTGAATTTCGTGGAGACATGAGAACGTTTGCGAAACATCATGCCATAGATCGACATGTCTTGCGCCACATTTTTTTTTTGTGGTGTTTTCATTTTTATGCCCTTGTTTGGAGACACATGTCAATGTAGGGATGAAGGCTTGTATGCAGTGCACGTGCAAACATGGTCTAATATGTCTAAGTCTAAATACTAATGGTGGCTGCAGAATATGAGCGCTTTGTTTTTTGGGGCTGCACTGCTGGCGTTACGGTCTGGGCTTCGTTTAGAATACAGTTATTTGGGACAGCGCAGTTCGTTTTGATCTGTCTCCATGAAAGTTGCTGTTGCCAACTCTTCTGAAATGAAACGGGGTAATCCAAATTCAGTGCATATATATCTTGTGATACTTTCAATAAAAGCAAAATTTTGCATTGAGAAGAAAAGAAATAAAAGCAAGAATTTTCAGAGCCCGCTCGACCCATTTCGAGGCCGTTTGCTCATTTGAGCCTGTTTGAGGGCCCCCTCGATTTGGTTCAAATCGGCCCTAGAATGATTCAAGACTGAGGCAACTGAATCCACTCCCAAGCTGCCGTCGAAACTCTTGTGCGGATGAGCTCTTACAAAATGGAAGCAAACCCCCAGTCTACAGAATGGAAGTGTTGACCAATCCCTGTCGAAGGAACACCTTGACCCCGTCAAAGGAGTCACCAAAATTGTATGCTAAGTGTTTGCTTTCAAATTTTCTGTGTTTCTGAAATGTTGTTTTGTGATGTGTATCCATTTGAGTGCATCTGCTCCAAGATCTGTTTTTTCTGTGATATTCGTGCGCGTTTCAAATCTTGTCAGTGAATCCAGCACGTCCCCCTAGGCTGCTTATAAAATGATTAAACTAGGTTCCAACCCCATTAAAATCAAGCAAAACACTTGAAACTTGCACTTTATAAACTGTGTCCAGTGTGCGCAGTGCATTTAGCCCATCGCCCCAAGTTGTTTATAAAATGCCTCAACTAGCTTCCAGCCGTATTAAAATCAAGGAAAACATTTGAAACTTGCATTTTATAAACTGTGTCCAATGTCCACAGCGCACCTAGCCCATCGCCCCAAGTTGTTTATAAAATGCCTCAACTAGCTTCCAGCCGTATTAAAATCAAGGAAAACATTTGAAACTTGAATTTTGTAAACTGTGTCCAGTGTGCGCCAGTGCAAACTAGCTTCCAGCCGCATTAAAATCAAGGAAAACACTTGAAACTTGCAGTTTAAAAACTGTGCCCAGTTTGCGCAGTGCACGTATCCCAAAGCTCCAAGTTGTTTATATATCGTTGGTCTTTATAAAGTGGCTAGTTGGGTGGGCAGGGTGTATTCAAGGGGCATGTTCATGTTTCCAAATCTACTCTGATGTCGATTTTTCGTGGTAATGTCGATTTTTCATGGTAATTCTCGAATTTTTCGGTGTTCTGCAACAGTCCGGCCCAAGAACTGATGTCGATTTTTCGTGGAAATCCTCGTACTTTTCGGTGTTCGTGCTCACATAGAGCGCTCACACATAGAGTGCTCACACATGGTGCTCACACATAGTGCTCACATAAAGTGCTCACACATGGAGTGCTCACACATAGGGTGCTCACACATAGGGTGCTCACACATAGGGTGCTCACATATAGAGTGCTCACACAAAGAGTTCTCACACATCTTGCTCACACATGCTGCTCACAAATAGAGTGCTCACACATAGAGTGCTCACACATGGTGCTCACACATAGAGTGGTCACACATAGAGTGCTCACACATATAGAGTGCTCGTGCAAAGAGTGCTCACAAATAGAGTGCTCACACGTGGTGCTCACACATGGAGTGCTCACATAGAGTGGTCACATCGAGTGCTCACACATAGAGTGCTCACACGTGGTGCTCACACAAAGAGTGCTGACACATCGTTCTCACACATGCTGCTCACACATCGAGTGCTCACACATAGAGTGCTCACACGTGGTGCTCACACATAGTGCTCACATAGAGTGCGCACACATAGAGTGCTCACACATGCTGCTCACACATAGAGTGCTCACACATCGTGCGCACAGAGTGCGCACACATAAAGTGTTCACACAGAGTGCTCACACAAAGAGTGCTCACATAGAGTGGTCAGAAACAGGTCAGAAACGGGTCAGAAACGAGTCAGAAACAGGGCAAATAGACCTTGGGCCCACATAGCTTTCCAAACCTACAAGTAGTACGAGTGGTAGTGGTGGTGAGTGAAATGTGATGTGAGATTGCTTAGGGGCTAGAATGTATGTCGCTTCATTGCATTTTGTTTTTACACAATTGGGGTCTCTTGCCGGGATAATTTTTCGAATAAAGGTCAACGTGAAATTTGGACATGGCATTTCCTCCGGCCCAGATCTGTAAACGTCAACATCCACCGAAACCTTACACACGGTCTCGGAAATGCACGGACATGGAAACGATGCAAACTTCCTCCTCAAATTTGGTTTTCAGAGTCTTAACATGTTTTTATGTTTTTGTAGTTTAGATTGGGTTTGGGTGTGTTTCATGGCTACATGCATCTCAGCCCATCTTAATGACGAAGAGGAGGTGAGGAAGCTGGACAAGCAAGAATTTGGGTAAATTGTGGCCAACTTAGTAATTGTATTTGTAGAATGCGAATCATGATTAGACTTTGGCTATGCTTTAGCCAGGCCAATCGCTGGAGCCAGCTGTCCCCGAGCGGAGCGGCGCCCGCAGCCCGCAGTAGCCACACAGCCGTGTGGTGCGACATGGCCGATGGAATGTACGTCTTCGGCGGCTGGCACGGCCGCGGCCCCAGTGTCAACAGTGCCCATGCGGCGGAACGCGCCGGAGCACTCCACGGCTCTCGCTGAGGTTACAGTGAGCTTAATGACTTGCACTTTTTCGACCGCCAGGCGCAGGGGGGGTGGAATTTGCTGGAGGTGTTTTTTGGAAGAATTCCTCGGGAGGTTTGATGAGGTCTGATGATTTGACATAAGTCATTTGGGTGAATTTCGTGGAGACATGAGAACGCTTGCGAAACATCATGCCATAGATCGACATGTCTTGCGCCGCCATTTTTTTAAAATATTTTTTGTGGTGTTTTTACTTTTACGCCCTTGGTTGGAGACACATGTCAATGTAGGGATGAAGGCTTGTATGCAGTGCACGTGCAAACATGGTCAAATATGTCTAAGTCTGAATCTTAATGGTGGCTGCAGAATGTGAGCGCTTTGTTTTTTGGGGCTGCACTGCTGGCGTTACGGTCTGGGCTTCGTTTAGAATACATTTGGGACAGTTTTGATCTGCCTGTCTCCATGAAAGTTGCTGTTGCCAACTCTTCTGAAATGAAACGGAGTGATCCAAATCAGAGCATATGGCATATATCAGCACTATCCAGAAGCTTCGGGCCAATGTTAGTTTGCAATGTCACTTCTTGGAGGCTTTGCCCCCACTTGAAGAGCACAAAGATGGTTTGGGGATGTTTTTGGTGGCAGATTTTCAAAGTGTTTTCTTAGCATGAAGGGCATGAAGGAAAGACCGCATTGCCCAATTGCACATGAAATTCTTCTCTTTGCCGATTCTAACTGAAGGGCATTTAGACACATTTAGACAATTGCATTTTTTTCATGATTTTCCTTGATGAGGGTTTCCTCCCGCCCAGATCTGCAAAACTGAGTTCAACATCCATCGACACCTTAAACACAGTTTTCACAGTCCTAACATGTTCTGACATTTTTGTGGTTGCGATTGGGTTTGGAGATGTTTCATGGCTAGATGCATTTCAACCCATCTCAGCGACGAAGGGAAGGGGAGGAAGTTGGAAAAAAACAGAACCTGGGTAAGTTACGGCGAAATGGCCAACTCAATTTCTGTAGAACGAGAGTCGTGATTGGATTTTGGACAAACATCAAAACATGTGGGCCACTTGCGCCAGGCCAATCGCTGGCGTCAGCTGTCCCCGAGCGGAGCGGCGCCCGCAGCCCGCAGTAGCCACACAGCCGTGTGGTGCGGCGTGGCCGATGGAATGTACGTCTTCGGCGGCTGGGACGGCTCGGACGGCTGCGGCCTCAGTGTCAACTGTGCTCGTGCGGCGGAACGCGCCGGTGCACTCCGGCATCGCTGAGGTAAACGTCTCAATGACTTTTACTTTTTTGACCGCCAGGCGCATGGAAAAAGGGTTTTGAAGAGTTTGTTGGCTTTTGCCTCGGAGGTTTGATGAGATCTATTGATTTGACATAATGTCAGTGAATTTCGTGGAGACATCAAAACGGTGGGAAGCATCATGTAGATCAACGTGCTTTGGGCGCTCCCATTTTTAGCGTTGTCATTTTTCATTCTTTTGTTTGGAGGATTTGTTTGCAGTGCACGTGCAACAAGAGATAATGTATAAGATGCAGTTTTTCCAGGCTTGTGTCTGAAGTGGTTGGAAGGCAAGCCCAGATCAACTTTTTCATGAAAGCTGGGTTGACCCAGCTAGAGTTTTCTCTGCCTTACTAACACGGGATGTTGTATTTCTTTGCATGATATGGGGTAAGAGCAAAAAGGTCAGAACAAAGAGTATTGTATTGGAATGGAATATAATTCATAACCTGGGAAACCGAAGGGGAATGGTAAATGGAAGGCTGCGTTGAGTTTAAGTTTTCTTGTATTTGTAAATAATTAAAGCCTGAAAACCATAGTTAAGGTTCCAGAAGGTGATTTTCAGATTTTGGAAACATCACTTGTGCAATTTACTATGACAAACTCCTGTGTAGCTCTGAGTTTGGAAGTGTGCCCAGACCGAAGGCAAACCGAAACCCCAAACGAACTCCACAGACACTGGACTATTCACAATGACAGCTGATCATTTTCCGGAATGTTTGAAACATCTTCCAAAAGATTGATGAAAAGCCAGAAGCACTGACCATTTGTACGGAGAGATTTGCAAAAAATACCAGAAACCACCTTTGTGAATTTAGTAGTAGTACGTACCTTTGTGACACTGGAGGGTCGAGATGAAAGACTCAATACATTAAGGGAAACCCAATCCAAAAACAAAGGAAACGTTTCAAAGCATATGGTCGGTCAGATTTTCTTCTGTGATGCAAGCATTGGAAAACCGAAGGGGAATGGACAAACGAAGGGGAATGGAAAACCGAAGGCACAATTTATGTTCCATTTTTCCCCACCTGTCAGGTGAGGGTTGTTAGATTTTATGTCAGTCTCTTCTCCCGCTCCGCCTCCTCCTCCTCGTCCTCCTCCTTGTCCTTCTCCTCCTCGTCCGTCTCCTCGTCGGACCTCAACCACGATCTTGTGAGTTCAGTGTGGCGTGCCGGACCTTAACCGCGAGCTCGTGAGTTCAGTGTGGCGTGCCGGACCTCAACCGCGAGCTCGTGAGTTCAGTGTGGCGTGCCGGACCCCAACCGCGAGCTCGTGAGTTCAGTGTGGCGTGCCGGACCCCAACCGCGAGCCCGTGAGTTGAGTGTGGCGTGCCGGACCCAACCGCGATCATGCGAGTTCAGTGTGGCGTGCCGGACCTCAACTGCGATCGAAAGGATTGGTAGTAGTTGCAGAAAGAATGTCTCAAAGAAGTAGTTGCAAGATGTCACAAGATAAGTCAGAAAGAATGTCAGAAGATATGTCTGAAAGAAGTTCAGAAAGAACGTCTGAGAAAGGATGTCAGAAAGAATGGTCAAAAATATGTCAGGAATGTCAGAAGATATGTCTGAAAGAAGTTCAGAGAGAATGTCTGGGAAAGGATGTCAGAAACGATGTTCAAAAATATGTCAGCAAGAATGTCAGCCAGAAGTGGGGAGAACTTGAAGTAGTGGAGGACATAACAAGTATGATGTTGGAGTCGCAACTTTCACCATTGCAAGTTTAGTGTGCTGTGCTTTTGTAGAAAAGCTATATGTGTGTTTGCAGCTCCTTTTAGGTAAGGCATTGTCATGTCACGTTCAGAACTTTAAAATCGTTTCAGAGATACAGGAAATATACAGCACACGCGTCATCGTTTGTCAGTGTTGTGAACGACTGTTTGTTTCGAACGGTTTGTGGCGGTGGAGTTTGTGGTTGTGCGCTCTGTCGTCATGGCGGAGGCTGGGTTCATGGGGAGTGGAGACTGGGGAAAGATGTGACAACACTGTGGAAAGAGGTGCGTGTGGAGAAGTATTTTCTTTTGTTTCCACTCTCGTTTGTGAGAGGCTGTATCATGGTATGACTGTAACACATTGGTAGGCGCTTGCGTTGCATCTTTTGGACTCAACTGCTTTTTGGCGGGGCGGTCTGATGCATGCAAGGCAGCTGACATATCAACTTCACTCATCAATACATAATGGTTTCCAGGTGCAATTGCAGGCATCGTAAGTAACAAGTACATAGGGACGGTGTTCTTTGGACATAACTGGTTCCTAGCGAGGCGCTTCTGGCATTACAGCGGTTGGCCTCAACTGCTTGTTGGCGGGGCGGGCTGATGCTAGCTTGTGTGTGGTGTGGTCACGACGAAGGCCGGCAACATGCTGTCTGGGGAAAGACGTGATCTGATGTGGTCGGTGGAAAGTTCAATTATCCAGGTGCAAGTGCAGACATAGTACGTTAAAAGACATAAGGATGGTGTTGGTTAGTTCTTTGGACACAACTGCTTCATGTTAGAAGCCATGGCACAGCATTCATGGCTAAACGGTGTCACGAGTTGGACTGATATGGTGAAATTTGCTATCTGACGAAGAAATTGGTCAAGAACCTCGACGCCTATGGTCGTGCCAAGGCAGCGCCGAAAACCAAGTCGTATGCCTTGGATGCAGATGCAAAAGAAGATCCAGGGCTGCAGCGCGAAGGCGTTGGCGCAACAGGCGCTGGCGAAGAATCTTTTGAACCGGCCTTTGAAGATGCATTGGATCCTGATATCGATGGCGAGGTGCGACTCAAGACTTCAGATGCACCGTTGAAAGTTCACCACCAGCTGACTCCATCACAGCGTTTGCAAGCCATGATCTTCCATCGTCAAAAGCACACCAAGTTTGTGAGAGACATGATCTCTGCGGGTTTGTTTCCTTTGACAGCAGACGAGGAGACTTTGCATAGAACGGTAGAAGAACAGAGGAAGAGTGGCTCGTCCTCGGCGAATCCACGTGAAGAACAGATGAGGTAAAAGAGAAAACACCTATGATCACCCAGACGCTACTGGATGCACAGCGTGCCGCCATGACCAAGGATGGAATTGGCCTCAACCGCTTGTCGGCGGGGCGGGTGCCACGGATTCTGGCGGAAATGACGCAATGGAGCCAGCTGCAGACAGCGACGCCAAGTGTCCAGAAGCAGAATGGCGAACCCTTAGCAAGCCATCTGCGGCAATGGCTCGGAAGGTGGCTGCATTTGAGAAGTCTTCTACTGGATTTAAGTTGGCACCGGAGCAATTGTCTGCTTGCAGATGGTTTGCTGAGGCAATGGATGTTGCATTGCAGGAAGAAGAGAACCAGACGCCCTTGCGAAACCGCACGCAGCATGCATGTCTTTTGATTGGCGCGGGCGGCACTGGAAAGACTACTATCATTTTAGAACTCATGCTGGATGTTTTTTTGTCATTTTTTTCCGGCCAGACCTGGAGAAGAAGAGCGATACATGATTTCCACCTTTAGCCATTCTCAATCTGATGCCATTTCCAACGATTTCTATCGGGCACGAACATGCCATACTGCTTGCTCTTATCGTGTGGCCAGTCTGCGCAACAAGCACCTTGCCTTGAAAACAAAAGAGCAAGAGATGAAACAACGCTGGGTGCCAAAAATTTTGCTTATTCAAGATGAAATCAGCTTGGTGCCAGCTGCGGTTGAGAACATGATGCTGTACCGCAGCATGCGGGCACGTCAAGACGAAGGCTTGGATCCAAGTAGCTATTTTCATGCTGGCGAGTTGATGGGACACATACCAATTCTGCTGATTGCAGGTGATTTCCTGCAGATCAAGCCTGCCAACGAGATATCATTAGCTGACAATCTGGAAGAACTTGTACGCAAACGGCCGGACAAAGTGCAGACCGAACATTATGCAGCTCAGGCGGCTTTGATGAGCATCGAAACAGTGATTCACTTGAAAAAGTCGAAGCGATTCCTGGATGTTCATNACTCTGCATTTGGATTCAACCGCTTGTTGGCGGAGCGATCTGTTGGAATAAGAGATGGTTGAACGCTCTGGAGGTCTACTGACATGTTTGATGCCTTCTGTTTATCCTACTGATATGTTGACAGGTGGTATCCTGACATGATTTGGCATGTTTGGTGCAGAGAATGCTTCTAGTGACGCACTGCAATGCATTTGTGATTTGAGCATGCGCCGTTGCTGTCGCATAAACTTTTGACCTTGCTTCAGGAGGTCTACTGACATGTTTGATTTCTGTTTCTTTGATATGTTTGACAGGTCGTATCCTGAAATGTTTTGGCATGTTTGAGCATGCGCCGTTGCTGCTATTTTCAAATAGGTTTGCCAGGTGTTCTCCTGATGAGTGGGACGCAAGAGATGATCTGTGCGAAATAGCAAAAATGAGTTGTCCGGCGGCAACCCTCACCTGACAACCTCCACCCAACATGTCATGGTGGGGATCACTCGAAGTAAAGTAATTTGCTCATTGAGTTTTGCCAGCAGCTCATATCAAACCCCAACAAATGTGAGGAGGAAGGGTGGGGGCCGTGAGGATGTCAATTCCCCTCTGGTCCTGGGTGGGTTTGTAATCTTTTTCTTTTTCTTCGATTCCTTGTGCTGCTGCTGCTGCTGCGGCTGATGATGATGATGATGATGATGATGATGATGATTTTCAGAATTTTTTCTTTGAATGTTGAGGAGTTGCCACTTAGACGTCGGATGCTTCCAATACGGGAGCGCGTTGTAAGCTCTTTCCTTGCCCTCACCAAGTAATGTTTTTTTTTGTTGGTTCCATTCCTGGGCCTGTAAGTTTAGGGGGTAAAAGATGACCCATCATAGTCATAATCATTCATCATCATTCACCTCCTATTCCTGTCTCTGGACTCTGAATTCTCCTTTTCTTTTCCTGAGTTTTCAGTTTTGCCAACCAAATACGGCCAAAGGTCCTTCTCAACGTTTCTTGTGGTTTTCGCATGTTTTGGCATTTTGCCGCCACGACCAGACCACGATCACGAAAACGACCGGGGCTGCAACCACGACTGCAACAACTTCGCAGGCATCGGCTTTGAGATAGAAATCTTTTACTTTTTGATCTTTTTGGCATTGTGGAATCAGAATGAATCACTCAAACACACATGCGGGTCTGTTTTTAGTTTTCGGTGCACTATCAGTAAACGTCCAGCAAACCCCCAGATGTTTGATGGTGGTCAATGACATGTTCTCATGCAGGGGCATTGGAAGGGCATCGATCCACTATGATGCAAACACCTCATGAAACGATGCTTTTCATGTTTGGATTGTCAGAGTTTATTTGGCCTTGGTTTCCTCCATCTTTTCTGCAGACTTCACACACGTCGCCAATCGACTACGGTATCAAGTTGTTGATGAACTCTGATTTGAACAGGTATGCATGTGATGTTTTCTCGTTTGATATTTGATGAGATACGAACCAAGCCAGGAATTTGCAGTGGATGACCACCCGAAAACATCCGAAAACCAAATTTCCCTTCTAATAATTTACTGAACCAACCTCTTCCACAGGAAACCTGTGATATTGCAGCAAAGCTGTTTTTCACGACAGAAAAGTGGAGTACAACATACTTTCAATTTTGTGATAATCATTCTCACAGACCTCCTTTTCCTGTCTGTGGAAACCCGATTCCCCCTCTCTTTTCCTGGGCTTTTGTTCACCTCACTCAACTCTTGCAAACCAAATACGGCCAAAGGTCCTTCTCAACGTTTCTTGTGGTTTTTGCGTGTTTTTGCTTTTTGCCGCCACGACCAGACCACGATCACGAAAACGACCGGGACTGCAACAACGACTGCAACAACTTCGCAGGCATCGGCTTCGAGATAGAAATCTTTTACTTTTAGATCTTTTTGGAATTGCGGAATCAAACACATGCAGGTCTTTTTGTAGTCTTCGGTGCACTATCAGCGGACTTCCGGCAAACACCATGAGCTCTGATTGCTGTGGATGACCACCCCAAAGGCCTAATTCCCCTTCTAATGGACCACCAAGTTGGAATTAGAGGCTCATAAATACATACAGTACTGAACGAACCCCTTCAACATATTAACGGTTTCCAAGCAGTCGAGCATGGGAAATTGTGGGCCACATCTTTCCTGAACGGGAACCTGTGGTAGTGCAGCAAAGGTGGCTCACATTGGGGGCAAAGAGGAAACGACATGCTTCCAATTTTGTGAAACATTAGTTGTTGAGCCGTCCTGGTTGCCCCTGAAGTAAGCTTCGATGATTCCTAAAACGTTTGGTTTCACAAATGTGAAATCACCTACTTCGCAGAGGCTTCACACATATGAACCGTATCATTGTTGTCAAATATACTTTCAATAACTTTCAATTTTGTCAAACATACTTCCGAACCATGCAGTTCTTGAACCTTAGCTACTAAACCGGATAACGGCCTCATTTTGAGACTGGAATCAAATCTTTGCTCTTGGCTTGTGCAGACCAGCCTGACCAGCACACCGATCGTCACCCAGACGCAGGCAGGCCAGTAAAATTAAAGCAAGTTCTGTAGTGATGAACATTGCAAACATTCTGTAGTGACTTCAGCTGAAGTTGTCGTTTTCTTGAATGACCAACGTTATGTATTCGAGGGAACTCTGTATGAAGCTGCGTAGGCTGTTGACCTGATATTGTGCAGTCCTCGTAGGCTTGCGTAGGCACGCGCGGAAGCAATGTAGATTTTTGTTGCGTAGGCAGATTTTCACCCGAGTAGGCACCTAATCCAAGAAAACTCCCGCGTAGGCACCCTTTCCATTCCGCGTATGCGTAGGCATAAAAAACATGGCTCAGCTGAAGTTGTCGTTTATCAATTCCAATATAACCGGTTGGGGTTTATCAAATTCAGGGATTTGTCAATCAAGATCGACCAATGGCTAGTGGGGGAGGGCTTGGTCAAGGTGGGTTTTTGCTAAATGTTTGAACTTCCTCCCCTTTTCCCAATCAGAGATGAACCCCAGTGAGTTAGGGATGGTGTCACAGAGTCAAGAGAAGTTTAGTTGAGAGATTTCCGAGTTGCGGAGAGAATCAAGCCATTACAGAGAAGAAAAAGATGCAGAAAGAAGAAGAAGAAGAAGAAGAAGAAGACTCAACCGCCCAACCGCAGATGACCCAAGATCAGATGACACAACATCGGATCACGCAGCATAAGACCCTGGGAATCTCGCAGGGTTGAGGTTCCATTCTTGGAGGTCTTGCACGAAATGCCTCTTTGAGAAACAAACCCGAACAAGAAATGTTGTGTGGTTCAGATGGACGAGTTGCATGCCGAAACTCTATGAAGCTAGTTGTTTTGCCACTTCCGAATTGGGCCAGGAGAGCTGTCAGCTTATTACATGCAAGCTTGGCTACGTCCGAAGAAATGCTTCATCCGGAAGCATTGCCGCTGAAACCACTTGCTGTGAAGAGAGTTGCCACCTCTTCACATGTCCCCGTCGATATACACACAAATCGACCTCATTGATGATAGTCGGCAAGATTAGTGCCTGTTGCGAAAAAAGCTGTGCCCTCTTCATATGCAAGGGCACCAAGAAGGTCTCGTTTTCAAGCACAATTCCTGGCACTTCTTCCAATTGCTGTGAGTCAACAACAATAACGACAACATTGACAACGGCATTCTTGTCGCCTCACTATCAAGAGAATTTGCAGCTTGACTTGGAGTATCAAAAAAGGTATCAAGGGTCAAAGTTGACAGCAGGTATTTGCAATCCAGTTTGAAGGACTCAGATTCAAGGCGACTTTTTTTAAACCATAATCATATCGAATCTCATTTATATTCACATACATCATATATGGTACATGTTCAAATATGTTTAGATATACTCCTTTGACATATATTTGTATCTTGACATCTTTGTATCTTGACAGATATTTTCACATATTCCAATAGATCTTCACCATGTCTCCAGGCTCCATCTCACGCACAAGTGGCTCCCCGAGGCCGAACCTGTTGGATGAGACCGAGCCGTCTAGCAGCTCCACATCAACGGCGTTGAGTCCAGCAGCATCAGCATCTTGTCATCAACTAACTTCCCGAAAATTGAGACCACGAAATAGATTCGAACTCTTCACACTTGACGAATCGAGATGCGTTGGAAAAAAATGCCGAGAAACTGTACATGTCAAATGCAAAATCATGCTGACAAAAATCTGACAAAAGTGCTCAGACCAATTGCAACATGTTTTCCCTGGAGCACTAGCTTTGAAATCAACAAATGGCAGACTAAGGTTGCAAGTGGAGATCAAGATGAATCATGGTTCTGAGCCTGCAATGGTTGAGCATCATCTTTTAGTTGATCAATTTTGTTGTTTCAAGTTCATGTGTTCTCATGCGTTTTTCTTCACTCTTTTCCACAGGTCAAACCCATCGAATCAGCTTGAGGTTGATCTGGATTGGGGTCGTGGTAGTAGTGCTGGGGGCACTGGCCCTTGTTGCGGTGACACTTTGGTGCTGCCAATCACAGAAGAAAGAGGGATATCTTGCAAGCAGCCGAGCAGCATGTAGAAGTTTCCTTGACTTGCAAAGCAAGAGAGGTTTTAAAAGATACAGTATTTGATTTGAAGAAAGTGTTAATGCCCATTCGTTCAATGCCATGACGTAGAAATAGAGCTGTTTTTGATACTTGTACTGTGAGAATTTACAGCTTTAAAACCTTTAAGGTAATGGACTGGAAACCAGTCGAAGAAGTGAAGGAAGCATGTCGAGTTTTCCCGCCATCGTGCCTGTGGTTCCTATGCATGAAGTTGGACCTTCACATGTCAACCCTCTTCTCTTCGCATGGGATGCGAGGACATCGACTGTAAACAGATACAGAAACGACTATGAAACGACAATGGATGCCGAAACACCCCGAGAAGTGATTTTGCTAGCATCATGCAGCTGTCTTTGAAGGATGACGGCAGAATGGCCAAGAGGGAAGGTCTTGCGCCTTGTTGCATCTTGGTAGCAAATTTTTCATGATGGTGAGGCCCTGATGCCTACAAGGTTCTAGAGCATTCTACAGCAAGACATTATTCTACATCGTATTTTGAAACTGATGCCATCAGGTTTGGCCCAGAAGACGTGCCAAACGCGTATACGTATAATTATCTAAATATCGTTTAACATGGTCTATTGCGTCGACTTGTTACAGCAAGCGGTTCAGTCGTGTCGTTGGATATTTTTGGGTGTTGAATTGCCAACTTCATTGGATTCCGATCGGAGTCGTATGGAATTCATGAAGGTAAACCACTTTCGTTGGGTCGCTTCCCATCGTATTTCTGATTGAGATGTCAGAATATTGGAGGTCAAGGAGGATAACTTTGATGCAAATGGTCATCAGTACCAGTTTCATGGCGATCGAGAATTCGCGTGGGAAGATGGAACCATACAAACTTTGGAGAGTGTTGACAGGACTCCGGAACTTCCTTTCTTTGCCGGGCTGCTGCTTCTTTTTTCCCACCCTTCCTAGTTGTCGTTCACTCAGCTGGCAGGAATGTTGCTTCCTGGAGCACCAACCATGAACGCTCTGAATGGTGTCGTTTCAGGCCACTTGAACGAAGGTCCAAAAAACTTGCGCTCCGAATTTTCTGGACTTGTAAACCACACCCGTCATACGTTGGCCACGTATGTTTTTCTTACTCAGGTGGATTTGCACTCCTCAAGTGGTGACCGGGCACGACATGACATTGACAGAGACAGATTCGGAGCAGAAGGAGTATCGATGCTTTGGCCAACAAAAATTGGAAGGTCGAAAAGGGGTCAGAGGCAGGACAATAACTCCCGTTGATCTTGTTTCGTGTGGTTTCCACATACGTTAAAAAACCATGCATTTCCCATCGCCATGTATATGTTGTTGATGTCCTGTTGTCGGAGTGGCTTCGTATACGGAACCACCGTTTCACCCGCAGTTTCGAGTAACAAGCTGCAAAGTCATGCCATTGCCTCTCAGGATGTCATTCTTGTAGACGTGGAGTTTCGGAGAGACATTGGCATTCCGCTGAATATCAGGCCCCATATAGATGCTGCTGTTAGATTTGTAAAACCAATCGATTCAGATTTGTCACCGTGAGCGGAGTTAAAAAAACAGAGGTTTTGTGTCACCATGTCGTCAAAAGTCGCCATGATAGAATCTGAAACAGGTGCATCTTTGCCCAAATTGTGCAGAGCTGCCACCTGAAGTGCCCACACTTGGCGTTGCAGCGAGATATTTGGTTGATTTCTTCCCAGATTTGGCCCGAAGCAACTTGGAGTGACATGTTTCGGAGAGAAACTAAAACTGGTTCACAGATTTAGGTCATTCACGTCATTGACATTAGCTTTTGCCTACAAAAGCTGCCATATACCCCCTTTTCCCTTGCATGTCACAGTCACGGGACGGTCCGCAGACTGCATGTGCATGTGCACACATTGATGATGCTCCAGGTGCATCTAATCTAGCTTTCAAAGGGGAAGTCAGTTTGGAAAATATGGATTACCGATTAAATGATCAAATTGAAACGTTTTGGAGTTTTTCATTCCCTGAAACTAACAGCTCGCTTCCGAACATAGGGCGGGCCCCAAAGGGAAATTTCAATAGATTTCATCTTCCAACCATTCATTTTTAGGGGCGAGCTGTTAGTTTCAGGGAGATTAAGCTGGCATTTTGGACATAAAAGTCTTGTGATGTTGGTGTTCTTCCCAGGTGCATCCGGCAACGAAAATCCCAACTTCTACGAGATTTGCCCGACCGTGGCGCATGGCAACAATGGCTACTTTTGATTTGCAAGTTTGAAGTTTCGTTTCATTTCTGTGGTGAAAAACTCGCCAGAAAAACTGTAACTTTCTCCAGTGAAAAAGTCGCTTAGAACCCATTGAATTCGAGAAAACGGCAAGGCTTGGGCTTCCAGAAAACGTGCCCGAGAGATGGAAAACCTCATTGCAGCATTGTGGATGCATTGAATGAGACATACACAGGCGACTTGGTTGCACTTCACTTCGCACGACGGTGATTGCCGCAATCAAGCATGAGTGATGGTCAAGTTGCATTATGTTGTAACTATATACGTTAACATTGTATAATTTTGAGTTGTACAAAATTGTAGAAGTTTAATAGCGACGTTTGATTCTGGTTTGGAGCTAACTTGAGGTAGAGTGACACATTTTGTCTCCTGGTGCTGGAGCTATAGACTGACGGATTTTGTGAGTGCAGTGAACGGTTGGGTGCGGAAATCCGGAGTGGATGGTGAAGATGTCTTCCTCTGGATATGTTTCTTTTGCAACAACCAGTACCGAATCCTCCAGGAGGCAGTAAACACACGTTGTGGATGCAAAAACGTTCAAACACGTTTGAAAGCTTGTTGTGAGCATTGTACATTGCAGCTATTGAAAACTTGTGGCTGCGCACCCTTGACAGGTCCAGGATTGAGGGGGAATTGTGCATGTTTCATCTTGTACATGTTTGATCTTGCATGTCAGATTTCTTTTTGTACCTGTTTGGAGGCTTCACAAACAGGGGCTGATGAATTGAAAGCGGTCTTTGAATCACATTTGGTGGAAGCTGGACACATGTTGGTACTCTTGGATACTATTGAGTGGGGGGCTTAGAATGCTTACAATTCAAAGTCCTGAGAAGCAAATACGAGTACGTTGTTCATTTTTGTCCACCTTCGATTGTGAGTGAACAAAGGCAACCAGCGTATGCCAAGAGAGCATGGTGCATCTTTGAAAGCTATGTTTTGAGCCGAGCGAAGCGTGCATTCAAGACTTGTGAACAGTTCCAGATGAATGTTCAATAAGATCTGATGCTGCTCCAATCAAAATTGTTTCTTATTTTCTTCAATGATGGCCATTTTCACTAGCAAGGTTGGCATTGAGCAACAGTTGCCCATGACCATCATTCTTCCAAGCTCTGCAGAGAGTTTCTTCAAAGAAACGGTGGAGAGCGGTCCCGGAGGGTGGCTTGTCAGATTCTCTCTGACTGTAGACTTGTTGTTTTGTTGGTATCCAGCTTGCTAGTAGCTTCTTACATCACAAATATCCCCTTCACAACAACAGTATCGGAATCTAGAATATTCAGTGAGCTCGGATATGTTAGCATGTTTTCAAAGTGTTTCCGCTTTGGATTTATGGATGTTTCCGCTTTCTCCATGGATTTACCCTGCGTTTTGCCGTATTTTTGAGGATTGGTGTACTACGCAACGCTGTGAACAGCTTGGACGTTCGGGATGCAAAGGCTTCATCGCCAGCTGACGAGGCCTCGCCCTGACGAGATAGTTTCTGAGAGGTTCATTGGTCATTTGATTTGATCAAAGTGGGAGCGGCAGAGAATGTTAGCACATGATTGCAGTGCAGCATTATGTAGCACTCTTTGCAGATAAGATATGAAATGATATGAAGTGTGTACATCTTTGTTGTTTGCGAGGATTTGATCAAGCGATTGATCCTGACCACCATTGGCTTCGATAGGGTCAACGAGGCGGTCAAGTTTCGACTGAGACAACAATTGACCGACTTGTGCCTTAGCGAACTGGGCAGTTTAAGCAAGCCGGTTTCACTTGGGAAACCAAAGTGAGTTGTGCCAAGGATTGTCACGCCATGTCAAGCCGTTTAACCGTTTTGTGCTGGACTTTGTCGACCCAGGTTTAACCAGCTCCTTATCCCTTCACCACGGTGAATCGCGCATCAGAGATATGTTTGACTGCCAGCTCTCTTTTTTGATTTTCCGTTTTACAGGGAGCCCATAGCAAAGCCACAAGTGCTGCAAATTCAGAATTGGCCAAAGCCGCCGAGGGCAAGAGCCGAGTACAATCTGAGTGCATTTGCCAGAGTTTTGTCAGTTTTTCAACCAGCTCTACGGCACGAGTTTTGAAGAAATGCTGCCATGCTGCATTTCTTTCTGTAGAGCTTCTGTTTCAGGTCGCCTTTAACAAATACCATTCCGCGGTCCAAAAAGTCAGAGTTCAGAGTTTGCTTTGGCATCCAATTCCAAATTGTCCAAGTACTTTTTTCATACCTTTTTCAGCTTTGTGCCAGCAGAATGTAGGCCTTCCTTCATATTTTGTATGTCGATTTGCAATGATTGTTTGACTAATAGGAAAACTTGGGTCTCGATGCGTTGGTCGAATTCGTGAAATGGCATTCCTTGCATTATTCCATCCTTGGAAATAGCTGGCTGAAGGCCGTATTAGGGATGATGGTGGTTAATAGTCCCTTAATTCAGGCTTTATTTCTTTGGGGAAATGTGGCATTGGGGGGGGTACCGGGATAATATTTCTTTTGAGCAATCGCTGCACTTCTATCATGAAGAAGACCAGTTTGTCGTCGATGCTCAAAATTAGGAGGCTTCACCAAAACATTTAGAAATGACTTGGCTACTTCACTCCTACTTGTACAAAAATCAAGAAGAATTCGGGGGACCTCCCAAAAGGAAAGGAAAAACAAAGTAGCCTTTCGTTTTTCCAGAACCATGGAATTTTTTTCAGGTGCTATGTTGCTGTTTGTTGGTTTCAGGGAGGGTATTTTTCTTATTGCACTTTTTGGGAGGAAAGAAAAATAGGAAGGTGTTGGAAGTGCATCGTGTCTAAAGTCATTCTGACCTCTGTTGAAGGATGGAATGGTTGCGGTGAAAGATGTCTTGAAATGGGAGAAAGTATGAGATTGAGGTGGCAAAAATGGAGAAGAATGGGAAGCCATGATGTTTTGACAGCTTTACTGGAACTGTATCAAATTTTGAAAGCCAGTGATATGTCAACTGTCAATCCTTGATTCCAGCAGTTGGGCCCTGACCCTTTTGCGAGGAGTGACAGTCTAGGGCGTCGTGCCGATCCGCCGAAACCCTACGAGGAGTGGGAAACAAGGGATTTTTCGATCTTGGTTTGGTGTGTGCGGATCTATGGCTTGTCATCCAGGGATCATTAAAATACAGTACGCAATTTTTTTTGGGGATGCTAATCCCTTGTGTAAGTCCGAACCCTGAAAATAAGGGTCCGTTTGTTGAAGTAGTCGAAATGTGGCAAGAGGTACCGTTCAACAAAAGGATACATCATATGAGTACATTTCGCAAGCAGGGGCTGGGGGCATGACCTTTGCTATGTGTTCGTTTTTAAGTTAGAAGTGGAGATTTTCAAAAAGTACGAACGCATACTGTAAGATCATAACACATCGTGTTTTTAAGCAAAACACACATACTGTGGGTTTGCTGGTTATTTCGTGGTATTGCCAACTGATATAGGCTCAACCACAGGCACACAGCATCTGGAATTGCAGCTTCGCAGCTTTCATTGATGTAGGCCAGTTTTTTCTTCAGGAATTTGAAGTCTTAGAAGACTAGAACCGCATTCTGATGACTAATTTTCCATTCTTTCATGTGACTGAATTTCAATTCCCTATCTTCTGCAACCAAAGAAACACTTCGGCCTGCTTCTTGGAGCCCGTGTTCTCTCTGGAGACACACGAGCTCCCTCATGGCGCGTCTGGATGCAGGGATTTTTGTGCTTTCCAGTGTTGCTTGGTGCAAGGGGTGACAGACTCGCTGGTCGATGGAGCAAATTTTGACTAATGAATTCATTAGCAGTTTATCAGTTTATCCCACTATTTAGGCTTTATTTACACAGATATGATATGTATATATATATATATATATCCAGGTGGTTTCTCCGGATTTCTGAACCATGATCGATATCTTCCACGGAATAGAAAAAAAACAAATAGATACCTAGGTTAGGTTGTTTTCGGTAGTACCACGCTCTTCTTTTTTTGTTTTTTATTGTTACCTTGGTTAGTTCCTTGGTA
>DF239452.1:111549-182347 GCA_000507305.1 Breviolum minutum Mf 1.05b.01 | reverse complement strand
CATACTTTGACTTTGTAGGTTTAGTTATTGGTCATCGTGCCTTGCTTGCTACTGCTTGATGGGTGGCTTGGGTGTCCGTAGACACCTCGCAGACATCATCATCATCATCATCATCATCATCATCATCATCACATCATCATCATCATCATCATCATCATCATCATCAGCATCAGCATCATCATAATCATCATCATCATCATCATCATCATCATCATCATCATCATCATCATCATCATCATCATCATCAGCAGCAGTTGCAGTTTGTTCCTTGAAAGGAAACCTTTGCTGCTGCATCTGACTGGTGATGCAGTTCATCGCGAGGCACTGTGGTGGTAGATGACCAGGTATTTGACCCTGCCAGATGGGGGTTGCTGTACTTTTTTTTAAAACCCAAAACCATTGAACCCCCAGTTGTTCGTACAATTTATCATTGTTTCCGGGTTTCCTTTATGGTCACTTGGGATATCGCAAGTGTTGAAGGAATGGTGATATGATTTTTCGATGCTGGAGAAAATGGGGCCCCGAAAATTCGAAAATCACTCGGAGCTCGTGTGAAGGCTTGGTTTGGGATGTTGATTTGGAATTTGAGGGCTACCCTCTTTAAAGCTAACAGTTCGCCCCTCCAAATAGGACGAAACCCAAAAGGAAAGGATCGTCTTTAAACCATCAATACCATCAATTTTCAGGTGCGAACTGTTAGTTTCAGGGGGGTATTTAGCGTTCCAAAGCTCATCCCTTTC
The DNA here is from genome assembly GCA_000507305.1 of Breviolum minutum Mf 1.05b.01. Taxonomy (NCBI): domain Eukaryota; class Dinophyceae; order Suessiales; family Symbiodiniaceae; genus Breviolum; species Breviolum minutum. The sequence goes on along the minus strand of DF239452.1, from coordinate 181,607 downwards.
ATTGATGGATAGATTTTTTGTTGGATTCCACACTCATAGGTCCCTGCGCAACAGTGACACCAGTAGGGTGAATGACAGTGCTTCAAGAATCAGTAAGAGATCCTTCCTGAAATCCTGGGAAGTGTGATTCTATTTTTTTTCAAAGAACATCACCTTTCCGTCAACTTTCGGTGAGCATCACGTGATACTGTTGATGGTTCAGAAATCCTGCACCAGTTGATATGGTAGGTTATCCATAAATATCCCATTATTTACGAGGGGTTTTAGCACCATCTCAGGTGGTTGTTTGGGATTTATGAACCATGAAGTGTATGTGATCCATGAGTGGTTGCCTTGCATCCTGATATCAACAACCTGCCCTGAAGTCGCCAGGTTTGGTGGATGGATTTCCTCTTGGGGGATTGTACAATTCCACAAATTAGTGCCACAGACTTGGGGTTTATACATTAGTTTATACATCCTTCAAGTCTTGGCCTCATGTCAATCCTTGAAACAGACTTGGAGGGTCATCCCGCCCGATGAAGCCGAGCATCGGCCCTGCTCGGCCAACCTAACGCCAACTCCTTCCCTCATTGAGTGGTTCGAATCCTCCCCCATCCATATCTCTCCTGACAAAACTGGCCTTGCAACATAAAAGGAATCACAGGGGGCTTGAAACCAACCATTCAACTCATGATGTCTACTTTTTTGTTTGTGCCGAGTATGGTTATAAGATGTTACAAGTAGCCGGTTGTTCTGGTTTTAAGTTCAGTTCCAAACATCTCATGCATATCAAGCTTTGTAGCACTGTAGCACGCTTGAGTAGCGTTAAATACCCATCCCAAAGCGAGGATTCCTCATTGGACATGAGTAGGATATACGTATACGCGCACATCCATTACATTTACAGTGTGTTTATATACATATATACAAATACGCACACAAATACGTGACTATATGAAAATCCGGGCCATCCTATTCAAAGAAAACCCAACCCGGGATCCTACCAGTCGTTGAGCTTCGCCAACAGGTGGCTTTACCTCCGGCCTTTTTCCAACTCTCTGTGGAAGCTTTGAAGGCGATTCTTTGCATTGTTGCCCTTATGACACGAAAATGGCTACCTGGACTTATATAGAACCCATTTGGGGACTGTTTGGAGGTTGATTTGTTGTGAAAGGCTTGAATGTCCTTTATTTATTTTCTTTTTTCTTTTTTTTGGGGGTTTGGAACATGTCTTGACATTTCACCAGGGGTTGTTGGTTAGTAACTCACTATTTAATTTGCCTTTCTTTTTCATTCGTCTTTTTGAGACGAGATTTTCTTTTTTAGGTGAATTGTGTGGAAGGTCCTGAAAGGGTTGGAGTCTTTGCCCTCCAGCATTACTTCAGTACAGAAACTTACACTCTGGTAAAGTAACATAGCAATATAAAATTCTCTCCATCTTGATGTTTTTTTCCCTGGAACGATTTTCCAGTGGCTATGTTCGTTTGCCAGAGTGTAATAGATCAATGAAAAGGATTCCTCCATTTTCCAAGAGAAGCAAAAGGAACTTGCGTAGGATTCCATCAGGATTTCAAAGGCCCGTGGTTTGGAGACAGCTTCCACCGTCCCCTAAAAGAGATTGTCCCCTTCCCTTGCCAGGGTTTGCAAGTTCCAGTTTGTTCGGCCAGATTTTTAGGTACTGTATAATTTGGGGTGTCCTACCTTGCAGTAGTTAAAGGGGAAATAAATCCGAGGTACTGTTGATGAAAGAAATCCTGAAGCATTGGATAGGTAGTTTATGCCGCCACTATTTGCAGTAATTATTCACAGGGTTTTATACATCCCAGATCTTGCAGTTGAAAGTGTGTAACTTCCCAAGGCTTGGTATGTCTGCAGTGCTGTGGAGTGGTTGGTGGCACACTGTGCCTTAGATCACGAAGCAAAAATCATGGGAGCAAGGATGGGAGGAGTTGAAGTGTTTGGAGCAGAATCCTAACTTTGAGATGTTTTTTTTTTTTTCAAAATTTGTATTTTTTTGAAGCTTTCTTCACTGAGCACATTGTCATATTGTATTTCTTCAGTTTTTTTTGCCTTAGATGCCTCTCTGGCAGCATGCTTGCAAAAACGCAAAACCCTAGAATTCACTTTTCACAAGTCCACCCCCCGTGACTGCCCGCTCTCTTTATGTATATATATATATAAGTACATATCTATGAGAGAGAGTGATTGAAACATTCCCTTTTTGAATTACTCATTATTTATTATTTTACCTCATGGCATCTGTCTTCCTCAGAGCACCAACCACAAAATGAACACTTGTTGAATGCTCCCAAATGGAACGCAGAAATCTCCCCCACTAAAAAGGGGGTCAAGAACAACACCCTTTTTAACATCAAAAAAGGCGTCCTTTGCCATGCCTGCAATGGTCTATTTGCTGATGAATATCTTGACCATAGCAGCTGCCCGCATGCTGCACCTCTGGCTGAAGGGATTTGTGACCCCGTGGAAGCTGACGGTGGAAGTAGTTTATCGGACGGGCGACGAAAAAACACAATTTTTGAAGGAACACGATGGAAGATAAGTTTTTTTGGAATGAATATGTTAACATGTTAACCTGTTCCTGATGTTTCTGGTGAAGTTTTTTTCTCTCAAATGTTACGAAAAGAAGCATTTTGGAGCTGAAAAGGATCGTAGACTCCCAAAGGGCTGTGTGCCCTTTTAACGTAAAATGTCACTCAATGACATTTTTCTGCCCTAATACCTTTGTTTCTTCAAAATCAATGTTTTGGAAGCAATAACTTTGGGTGATCACTCTTTTTGGCAGCTCCAAATTTCGACTTGGACTCCATAATGGTGCTCACATTTGTTGAATTTCAACCCTTTTCCTTGTGGAAAATGATCCATTTGACGAGCATTCATTTCAGATGGGTTGAAGCATCCATTCCTCGTGTTGAAAGCCCAAGGCATCCCCCTATGTTGCAGCTGGTCGCATCCATCAAGCTACTGGGGCGGTACATGATGGGGGAAATCTCTTGGGAGAACTTTTTACCCTCCATAGACTCCATAGCCATAATCATGCTTCAGTGGAAAATACAGTAACCAACTCGGGAACTAACATGAAGGATGGGAACATCACCGTTTTTTTTAATGGGAAATGCAGAAGAAGAATTTGGGACCAAACACCAGTCTGTATCACCAATAACTATGTGCTGTAATTCAAAGCTATGGTTATCCTAAAATAGGATCCACTAGAAATACAGTTTGCTTTGCATGAGTACAGTTCATGTGTAGAATTTAAAACAACGCCAATACTTTGGCTCAAGATCGTATTGGAAAAAGTGAGTGCGAGGGTGTTCGGCTTTGGTAACTTTTGGTTATCAGCCGTATTTAGTTGTAGCCATTGCGCTGGACTACGTCGACCTTACTGTCCCCGAAGAAATCCCTATCAGTGACCAGCTTTGGCGCATAGTCAAAGGTCGTGGGGGTAAAAGGGGATATCGGCAAAAAGTAAAACACCTAGTGGAGGGACTGAAAGCTCGTCACTACTCAAACGTATATCCTTGGGTGAACGAATCTGGAAGGGGCTTAGCATCACAGTGGAGCTTCACGTTAGTTTCAGACGTTTATACTGGTGGAACAGCTTGGGAGGTTGAGTCGAGTGCCGAAGAGAACGAGGTGGTAGAAAGACCTGTTGTGGAGGCTAAATCAGTGCCTTCTCCAAAGGTCTCATCTGTTCCGAAGGCGGCTTCATCGTCATCTCGTGATTTGGGTGCTTTGCCGAAGGGTGGTCCAGTGCCAAAAGCAGCGGGTCCTCGTCAACCTGAAACGCCCCCAAAGGCTAGTCCAAAACAGCCTGTGGCGGTTCCAAAAGCGGCTTCACTGCCAAGTCGTCCAAAGGCATCTGTTGCACCGAGTCAGCAGTTACAACCAAGGCGTTGCATTTTGCCAGACCAAGTGGTGTTGATCGCAAGGGAAGACGTTCCAAATCAAGAAGTTCAACTGCAGCAAAACTCCAGGTTTGTGAGGCAAGCCGATACAAGGGGTTTCAACGGTTACTTCGAGTTCTTTAATCCGAGTACAAACGAAAGGCCAAAGGCCATCATCGCCTTCGACTGGCATCAGGTTCTTGATCGGAGCCGAACTGAGACAGCGTGGGCGGTCAATCGTATTCCGAAGGAGAACGTAGCTCTCTTGAGACGGGTTAAGGATCTTGTGAAGGACAATTTTTTTTCGGTGATCGTTTCGCACATCGAGAGGTCAAACCGAAACGAACAATCCCTTTTGGACAATTTGAATCAAACAGCAGAGGTATTTGCCAACGACCTGATCACATTCGGTCTCATCACAAGGGAACGCATTGGTGTGACAGGGAAATATCAGACACTGTTTGAGATCAGTCATCGTGGTCGTGTACCATTCCTCCTCATTGACGACAACGCAGAGATCGCAACTGAGTTTTCTCAAAAGAGGCACGGTCCTGGTAGTTTCATTCACTTGAAGCTAAGGAGAAAACCTCAGGCTCCTGAAGGAATTCCTGCTGAGTCGTTTCTTGAGGACACGTATAATCTCGTGAAGGAGTGGTACGAAGAGATTGCTGAGATTGATTGTTGAAAGGAGGGCAAAGACCTTCCGTGAGGATCAGAAGTTGCAATGGCAGAAATGGTTCCAGCAAACCAGGGTGTAGTTGCTATAACGCACACACCCCAAAGTGCCGAAGGTACACCAATTTTAGACACCAGCACATCGTCGGATTCTCATATGGGAGATGCAAGGGGAATCAATTTAACCCAGTTTAACCAGTTGAACCAGCAACATGTTTTAAACCTAACGGCAGATCCAATAATTCTATCTGAGGCTCAAAGGGTTGTCGCTGAAGTTCAACAGGAAGCTAGGCAATCTAGAGACCAAGTCATTTCAGAAGCTAGGGTTTTCGTACAATCATCCCAGGAAATAGCGTCATTACAAGCACGTGCGCAAGTGCAGGCGTCCTGGGAAGAGATTTCCAATGAAGCTTCTGAGTATGTTCATGCCATCACAAGGGATTTCCAAAGTCAGCTTGAGGTTGCACGTCAATTTGGTGTTCAAGCCAGAGATCAATTACAAAATCTTAGTGCACGTTTCCAACAAGTAGAAATACAGAGGGATCAAGCTTTAAAGGCTTTAGGAGATGCTAAAAGTGGTTTTGAGCAACAAATGAAACAAATGGTTGATAGAATGACAGTCCTTGAACAATCCCATGGGGAACTCCAAGCTCTGAGATCAAATCAACGAGACCTCCTTCATTCCAAAAACCAACTTGAAAGCGAGTTAGGGGAGTTGAGGGTTGCAACAGCCAATTCAAATCTAGAGCTGCTTGAGTTGAGGGGTAAGACAAAACGATTGATCGCAGAGGTCAAGAGTAAGGATGAAATGATCCAGTCTTTTAGGACTCAAAGGGAATCTAATGCACAAATTTTCCCAGCTCCTTCAACACCTCCTGCCAAGCCCGGAAATTGGTCGAACGTTGCATCACCTTCAAATGCCTTAGTGGTAGCGAATGAAGCTGATAATGGCACGGCCCAGGCACAAAGCCTTGCTCTACTTCCTGAGTTGCGTTCAAGCACCGGGAAGGACGAGCTTGTTGTGGATGATCTTGTTGAAAAGATTTTCAATTTGGAAACTCCAGTTGTTCCACCTGTTGTTCAAGACCCAACGGTTACGCAATTATCAGACAAGGTTGATAAGCTAACCCAGGTTTTGGCATCGGTGTTGCAAAGTAATCAATCAAGTTCAAAGTCTAATCGTGTTGCTACACCCAAAGATGATAGAAGAGGGCAACCTCCAAGCCCGCCAAAGAGTTCATCGTCTTCGTCGTCGTCTGGGAACGGTGGTGGTGGGGAAAAAGGTTTCGGTTTCCTAGGTGGTTCAAGATCGCCATCAAAAGCATCCGAGGGTTCCAGTCCAGGAGAAAATCCATCGAGTAGTTCACATCATCATACTGATCCGTACAAATCAGAAAAGAAAGTGATGAGAACTAAAGCTTATGAAACTCTGAAACTTCCATCATTACCAAAGAATGCAGCCGAAGCTAGGACATTCAAGAACACCATCCACAGTATGATTTGCAAGTTAGCTAAGACTGATGAGGGTCCAGTATTTGCATGGATCTCGGAATGTGAAAAGCCGAATGCAAGTGTCAATGATTCATTGCCTTACCCTCTCCTAGATAGAGTCCTTGGAAGTAAGTTGTTGGAGTTGTCAAAGTCGACCAGGTTTTCGATGCTTTTTCAATCGTTGCAAGAGAGTTCTCAAAAGATTGGTAGGCAGCCAAGAGGTCGATTGCTTCTTCACACTATTTTCGAGAAGTACAAAATGGAGAAAGATAGGGGAGTAGCTCTTACACAGCATCATCTTTTGTCGCTTAGGGTCACCGGGAATGACATCAAAGCATTGGAAGAGTTTCGAACAAAGTTTGATTACATCTACCAAGCGTTGGATACCGGGGAAAGGCCTACTGATAGTGCAATGATAAGTTTGATGTTTGAGCAGTTGAAGAATCATCCAAGAATGGCACTGGTAATTGACAAATTCCGAAATGCTTCATCATCTTCGTCAAAGAGAACATCTCAATGGCTTTATGAAAAGATGGCTGAGGTTATAGAGATCCATCAGTTGGAAGAAAATACTCAGTCAGTTGACAAGAATCTTTCGCAGATGGGAACAAAAGTAAACGCAGCACCAAACAAACCAGACAAACCGGGGAAAGGGGATAAAATCCCAAAGGGTGATAAGGATTCCCAGCCGAAGCCCCCAAAGCCTGACAAGCCTCCGAAGCCTTCAAAGCCTGAAAAACCTGACAAAGGGGTTGCGGAAGTTGATGCTGCAGCTGCCAAAGGTAAAGGTAAAAAGGGTGACAAGAGCAAAGGCGACAAAGGCAAAGGTGATAAGGGACAAACTCCTTCCCCACGCCTCACACCAGAGGAGAAAAAGAAAAGACCCTGCATGTATTACGCCTTCAACAGTTGCTCGAAAGGGGCTAATTGTCCGTATCTGCATGACGATGGAAACAAGTATAGTGGCCCAAAGCCAAAAGGCTTAGCCAAGAAGGATGAACCATCTTCAAGTGCAGGAGCAGCACAAGTGATTGCAGGAGCAGCCATCGCGTCGTCGATCAAGGGGGCAAAAGCTCAAACTTCGGCCGAGGACTCTGCTTTCAAGGGGGCGGTTCGGGATGCTAAGAAATGGTGTGCAAGATTTGCCAAAGATCAAAAGAAGATTTCGAAGGGTAATGTATTTGAGAAAGCCTTTAGAGCAATTGCAGCTCTAGTCGCATGTTGCAATCCAATGACTGTTGATCAACAAGGCTCCGTTTTTGGGGCGCTTGGTGGCAACCAGGTTCCAGGAATGATCGGTTCGATTACGAGTTCCAACGAGACCCTTGACAATCCATGTATTAGTCACGAATTCCTTTTGGACACCGGGGCTGGTAGGAATCTTATCTCAAACAAGGGATTACCAGATGACCTTAGGCCATTCGTTGATGATGCACCAGAGAAGGTAAACTTTGCAACTGGTGGTGGAAAAAGGGCAAGTTCCAAAGCAATAAAGCTAAAGGGATCATTATCAGGAACAAATGTGTTTTACACTTTGAAGGATTGTCCAGCTGCGCTGAGTGTAGGATTGCAAGTGAATGGTCACCAAAGACCCTTTGTTTGGCTTCCAAATCAACTTCCTTTCTTGGTCAAAGCCGACAGAGCTCACGAAATCACCTTCTTTTGTCCTGAATCAGCAAAGATATATGCAGACAGAGTCGTTGAAAACGTTCCAATCCTTGCAGAAAGAGTAAGTGGATTAGATATGAATTCAAACATCCCACTTGCTCCAGCTTCATCATCATCTTCAGGTCCGTCATCGTCATCCGCACCTGGTCCATCGGACTTGCCAAGGAGTGAAGAACCTCTTAGGTTGAAAGATCCTGCTGTTCCACGTTTTGGGTCGGGTGAAGATGAGCTTAGTAAGATTGTTGAACCCATCAAAGAGAAAGGGGATGAAGCTTTAGATTCTGAGGATGAAGAACGAAATCCGTGGTCACCTACTCTAAGAGTAAAACTACAAGAGGAAGCAAAGAGCTTAGGTCATCAGTTGACGCATTTCCCCAAGAATCGCTATTGCCAAATATGCAGACGGGCATGCTAGTTGACCCCGAAGAAACACCTCCATTGCATTTTGGGCACAAACTTCGTGTTGATCATATCATCACTGGTTCAGATCTAACAAAAGGGTCTGAAGGTGAACAAGCTTGTTTGATTTGCTATGATGAGTATAGTGGTTGTTATCAAGCCTTTCCGCAGACGAATCGCACCACTGACAACAACATCGCTGCACTTCAAAAGTTTGGTGGTACACGGGCCCATGGGAAAGCATTGTGTTGTGTAAAGTCGGATGCAGCCGCGAAATTGGTAGAAGCTGTGAAGTACCTAGGATGGCTACCGGAGCCAGGTATTCCTCATGATGATTTTCACAATTCCAAGTTAGAATGTGGAATAAGGTCCATTAAGGAAGGGTCGAGGTCCATCCTGTTGAAAGCGGGTTTCCCGCATGAATTGTGGCGAAGGGCGGTTGAGTACTTTTGCATTGCACATAGCTTCTCAAACCTTGCAGTACTTCATCCTAATGAGTCAGACGAGGTAAAGCTTGAAAAGTCATTGCTCACATGTTATGAAGCCGCTAACAATGGTGATCCATTCACAGGTTGGAAAATCCCATTTGGAGCATTGGTTTATTACAAACCCCCGAAACACAGAGAGCTTCCTTCGTTCAGTGCAAGAACACTTCCGGGCATTTTCGTCGGATGGAGGGTTGACTCCGGTTTCAAGCATCGAAATGTTCATCTGGTCTTAGACTACGATAGCATTAGGACGAATGCAAAAGGGTATGGTAGACCAATACAGGTTTATTCCACGGAACTTGTTGAGCCTTCTGATGGAAACTACATTTTCCCTATGTTTGAAGCACAAGTGAACAAGTTGAATCTTTTCAAGCCTACTCTTGAACTTCCAGCAATTGAGCGTAGAGACGCACTGCCCTTTGAGGAAGGTGCACCCGCACCAACTGTTAGGAGAAGACGCACCTATGTAACCTTAGAAAGAGTTATCAAATATGGTAAAACTCCAGGTTGCAGGGGCTGTGAAAGAGTAGCTGAGGGTGTTCCTCATACAGATGAATGCCATGAAAGGTTTCGTGATCTCTTAGAAAAAGATCGAGCAATTCCTCCTACACCAATGTCGGTACCACCTACTCCTGCGCCAGCTCCTTCAACACCAGTGCCTTCGACACCCGTCGTTCCAGCAGTCGTTCGTCAGGATGCTTCCCTGAGTTGCGTTCATGCACCACGAGGGATGTCAGTTGTCAAGGGGGCCGTGGATAAGGAAAATGGTGACAATGTGGACTTTTGGGAATACGATCATGAAAGATCAGCATGGAAAATGAACCATGTAAGACCCCGAAAGAGGTTGTATACCCCAGTTGGTAAGAGTTGCCCTTTTCAAGCAGATCAAGTGACTTCAGAAAGATGGACTGAATGGAAATGTAGGGGAAAGACTTCATTCTACAAAGATGATTGGCAAGTAAGTCCTCACCAAAGAATCAGCTCAAAGAGTTGGGTAGGATCTACATGGTTTTTCCCAAAAAAACCCATCAAGAAGGAATCAGCCAATGTTTCCGCATGTCAAGCAAACTTGAGATCGGTCCAAGATAACTCAAAGTTCTATCCGAAGAGATGTGACGAGTTCATCGCAAATTTGATCAGTGAATTTCCTGAAGATGACATCAAGTCTTTGGTGTCAAATGCAACTTTGGGAGTCTACGAAGTAAAACCTCCAAAAGAAAGAAGGATTCGTAGAGATGCTGATCGTTGTATGTTTGAATTCTGTTGCAGTCCTGAATCTTCGTTAGGAAAAGTGAATGAGCAAAGAGGGATCAAGCATTTCAGGTTGACAAAAGAAAATTCCAACATGTCTGACCTCCAAGAAGGAGAAAGTCTTAGATTGATGATGGCCCAACATCCTGGGGCGGATTTGTGGGGAAGTATTCCGTGCGACCCTTGGTCGACATGGCAGCAAGTAAATGTTGCTAAGCATGGTCGTCCCTTCATTAAAAGACTCCGTCTAAAAAGGAAAGTCTCTCGTAGGATCCTCAAGAATTTCATCCAAACAGCAGAGCAAACTCTAGCGTTGGGTGGACATATCGCCTTTGAGTGGCCAAGAGGATGTCATGGTTGGAAAATCCCAGAGCTAATTGCTTTTATCAAAAGGCACAACTTGTTTGTTGCTGAACCTGATGGTTGCGCTTTTGGCTTAACTGACAGTGAAGGTGTTCCCCATCTAAAGAAATGGAGGGTCGTAACATCATGTTATCGTTTGGCAAAAGGGCTTGATGCACACAAATGCAGACATCCACCAGATTTCAGGCATTCAAGGTTAGAGGGTAGTAAGACAACAAAGTCAGCCTTCTATACACCCCAAATGTGTGAGTGCATATCTCAATGCCTTTACCCAGCAGATGTTCCTTTGATGCCAGTTGAAATTCAAACTGCAAACGAACACGTGTCGACCCATGATTTGCAACTTGAGGACGTGTATGCAGGTATTCATCTCCTCCTGGAAAAGAAGGATTGGCATCGTCATGAGGGATCAGCAGAAGCAATCAAGAAAGAACTTGATGGGGTTTTGGCAAATGGCACGTGGGATTATTCCGAAGTGATTCCTAGGGATGATTTGATGAAAAGAAAAGAGCCATTTAATATCGGAAAACTAATGACGATACTTTCAGTGAAACACTGGGAAAGTCCATCATTGAGAAAACTAAAGGCGCGTATTGTCTTTAGAGGCGATGACATCCGAGATGGTGATGGAAATCTTGCTGTGTTGCTTGAATCGAAGGTAAATCCAGCAGGAATATCTGCCATAAATGCCAATTTGGCCTTCGGATCGTTGTTGAACAACAAGACTACTCAGTCAGATGTTGTACGTGCTTACCTTCAATCAACCTTGGGTACAAAAGTTCCTACGTTTGTCGAGTTGCCCTCAGAGTTAGTTCCAAATGAACACAAATGGATAAAGAGACCATGCGTAAGGCTATGGAAAAGTTTGTACGGTCACCCTGAAAGTGGTTACTATTGGGACCAAAAGTTTCGAGAAATAATGAAGATGATGGGTGCAAAGCATATCGACAGCTTTCCATCAAACTTTTGGATACCAAAGTACAAGCTGCTTCTTACATTGTATGTTGATGACATCATTGTGAGTGGTGAAGCCACAAACCATGGACCTTTCTGGGAAGAGCTACAGCGTTATTTAGAACTTGACCCACCATGTGAGGTAGAAAGGGTATTGGGTAGAGAGCACCACATCGCCCGCACGCAAACCTCAACAAAATGTTCCTTCCAAATGAGAGAGTTTATTGACAATTCATGTGAACTCTATGAAGAATTGAGTGGTAGGAAGTTGAAACCAGCTGCTTCGCCATTTGTTAACGACGGAAGTCTAACAGTTAATGATTGGGAGAGCCGTGGATCCTTATCACATCAGGCTTCAAGGATTTTGATGAAGATTTTGTGGTGCGCTCGGTTGTGTAGACCGGATTTGTCAAAGGCAATTTCGGATCTTACCAGACGTTTGACTGTATGGTCAAAAGCAGATGACATGAGGCTTCATCGTCTTATGTGCTACTTGTATGGTTCAAAGGATTTTTGCTTAACAGGGGTAATTGCAGACCCACAAGAGACACTTGTTTTAGCATGCTACACAGACGCTGATCACTGTTCATCACAAGAGGATACTAAAAGCAGCAGTGGCATGTTCATGTGCCTGGAGGGACCCAATAGCTGTTGGCCACTATCATGGTCGAGCAGAAAGCAGTCAGCAACGGCACGGTCTACGACCGAAGCCGAGATGATATCTTTGGGTTCTGGGTTATTCAGAAGCAATACCAATGCAAGAATTCCTNGCATCGAGTCGTGCATCACCAGTTTTGCATTCAAGCATTCAGTGCAAATCCAAAAGGGGGAGAAGAAGAATTTGGGACCAAACACCAGTCTGTATCACCAATAACTATGTGCTGTAATTCAAAGCTATGGTTATCCTAAAATAGGATCCACTAGAAATACAGTTTGCTTTGCATGAGTACAGTTCATGTGTAGAATTTAAAACAACGCCAATACTTTGGCTCAAGATCGTATTGGAAAAAGAGGGTGTTCGGCTTTGGTAACTTTTAATGCATCTTCAAACGGTTGTTTTTCCACTGTTATTTTAGTTTTTCGGGGTGTACCCTATAATGAAAGGAAACAAGTATTGGAGGGACCCATTTTTTACTGAACCATGATGGGAGGAAGAGTAGATGTATATAACCATGTTGAGTTGGGCTGAACTGTACAAGTAGAATTTTGAGTTTGAAGCATTGAAGCAATTTTAGATGAACAGCAAGGAATTCAGTGGTATATTTTCATAATGGCTTTGGATATGCACCTTATTTTGGGATGTTTTCAACACTGTTTCCAACCAGGCCCCAAAACCGGCAGGGAGTTGACTTGGACCAACATTTTTCTGTGCAAAACTTGGGTCCAAGATATCATCAGCCAAAATCACCCTTTCGTCGTCTTGAGACCAATCCAACTGACCATTTCACCCATGGCGACTGCCTCGGAGGGTTGGGCTTCTCCGACCCGTGGGGGTTGAGTCGTGTTTTTCTCGGGTCAGCCGAGGATTTTATTCACAGCTTTGGCTTCTCGCATTCTGATGTCCAAGTTGCTGGGTGGTCAAAAAGTTGTGACGGATGATTTTGGGTGGTGATGGTTGTTTGTCTTGAAAGGTGATGGATGACTTCTCAAGAGTTTTCAGCTTAGTGGATTATAATGAGTTGATTTTGATGCATGTGTTTTTCTGAAAGTAATTACGACTTGAGATTCAGGTTGTGGTCATTCATGATTCATCATAATTCCGTAGTTTCTCAAACATGAGAAGCTTACATGCGAAGCTTATATTAACATACTACCAAGATCATTTTCCACTGACTGGGGAGACATCCTTCTCCATGGTGAAAAGCAGGTTGAGATGGTTGGACCCAAAAAACCTCTTCAAACACACGTATATGCAGCATTCTTGTCCAAGCGTATTGGATACTCTTTCTCCAATCATTGGAAGCGGAAAATGGACATATTTGAAAGGTAGCTAGTATTGGAGGGACACATTCTAGACTTCCATGATAATGGGAGGAAGGGTACGGTTCGAAAATCCATTTCGGATTGGGACGCCGAATAGCTTCAGTCCAGTACTGACATTGGATATCGACAACTTCGAACCCTAACAACGAAAGGCATTCGGAAACCCAACATTCGGAACACAAGAAAGCCTCAAGAGAAAGGTTGATCTTTCGCACGAAAGTCGCTTGATTTGTTGAACAACAAGAAAAAAATTGTTTCGACGACACTTCTCTGGTTGATGCAAACCCATGTCAGAACTTTCCGGAGAGGAGAGAAATGTAAGGTCTTACTGTACTGCTTTTTGCGAGATTATCTCCACTTCCAAAACCAGAGCAACGGGCCTCAAACCAACCAACTCTTCACCATTGGGGCTGAAATTCGTTTCAGCTTTTGGACATCTAGGAAGTTAGACGCTTCGCAGTGGTTAGCCTTGCTTCTCTTGACAATAGGCTGGAAGGGAAAGAACTTAAAAGAATCAAGTTGAGAGAAGGTTGAGGATCTTGGTTTCTGTATGTTTTTTTTGGTTCTTTTCAATGAATTAATTACAGTGAGTTCTTGGAGAGTTCAGATTTGTTTGTTAAATCATCTAGGATTGTGTCGGTCCAGGAGCCTTCGGTTCTCCAGGGCAGCAAGGGAACTTGACACTCATCCTAGATATCGGCTGATTTCCGTTTCCATAAAGTCCCAGTTTACAAGAGGACGACATGCAGAGTCACTGGTGCCTCTTGCAATGTCTTTGGCTTCTATCCAAACTTCCGTATGATTTGCACCAAACATCTTTTTTTGAGATTGCGTTTCATACTGAGATTCATGCCAGGTTTTTCAAAGAAACATTCCCCTTCACTCATTATACAATTTTCGATCTGCCATTGTGGTGTCTAGAGAAACCTCCAATCATTTCATGAATTTGAACTAGTAGGTGAAAGATGGTATCATCCCATCTCAATTACTGTAATAGGATTCTTAAGGTGGGTCCTGTCTCTCCGGAGGTGTTGCCATTGGAGGTCGAGGTAAAGCTACTCACCATGATGGAAGCGAATTACCACAGGATCGAATGTTCGAGCCATCGGTGGTTGGTGCCAGTTGAAATGATCCATTTCTTTTGAATAGATTGGTTTGAAGGTGGGCGAAGATCTTGGGAAGTGATTGATAAATACTGCTATATACCGTAAATGATTTGGAGGTAAAGTAGAAGTATAAAGATAGCAGAAGTACTAAGGCCGGGGCCACGATTAGGAACGGTTGTAGATGTCGCTTATGCAACTGCTTGGGAAGTCCAGTCATCTAGCAGGTTGCATTTGAGCCCCCACACCAACCGGCAGTTTCGGACCTTCCGCATATTTTCTTAAGGATTTTCTGAGGCAACGAGTGAACAAAAAAAACTACGTCCCTCTAAAATCTCTGTGACTTCAGTGACTTCCAACGACCTTGGAGGTATTTTTTTTGTACCAAATTTGGGTGAGATTTTGAAGATCTCTGATCTAAGCAGGTACAATTTCACCTACAAAAAAGCAAACGTAGGCAGATTTCTTTGCGCTGCCAGGCGCCGATCCTGGGGATTGCATTGATGCTCTTTAACTGCACCCTTTCCTCGTTACTCAGATTGTCTTTTCAGAGATGTAACAATGTAAACGGAGAGGGACCCTGGAATGGTTGTGCAGTATCGGAAGCTCATGCTCTGAAGATGTCTTATATGTATGAATATATATATATATATATAATTGTATCTTCTTTATTGTCGCTTTCTTCTTCTTTTGTGTGAGAAATGACAATCACTTTTTATCTCTTTCTTTTTGAGGACTCATCGTTGAATCCCATCCTTCGGTGCCACCTCGGGACCTGGTGAGGTTGGGCGGTGTCTTGACGGAGATGGCCTTGAAACATCGCACCAGCGCGGACTTGACGATCTTCGCTACGAATCTGTAGCGTGGTACAGCACTGTTATTTTTTCTTGAGAAAATATTTGTATGGATATCCTGGATATCTTTTTTCAATTCATCAACAAGGGACCTTTAGAGAGGATGGACATGTCTCAAGCATGGTCGTGTGGCGGTGCTGCCATGTGCTGCTTTGTCGATTTCAGGAAGAACCTGGCTGGACTCAAATTCATAAATGGATGCTAGAAAAACAGCTTCTTGTAGCAAAGGAGTACTGTGATCAAAACGCAGAATGGCTCTCAAGCCCATAGTTCTTTGGATATAATTTCTCTGGGTTTTTAAGGGATTTGTTTTTGGTAAAAGATCCGGACCCGTAATCTTCCAACCAGGCACATGGCACTGCACAGTTTGTTGCTGAATAGTTCTGCGGTGATTTTGGACACAAACAACTCGCTGGAAGTTCCACATCTCGAGCGACTGAAGATGCGGCTGAGACTGCCAACGTTTGGAAGATGTGCTGGCATTTTAGGCATTAGGTTACAGTAATTTCTGTGGCATATATATATATATACATATATATGTTAATATCTAGTATCTCTATATATATATATTGTATGACATATGAATGCCTGTTCTATGAAAAATACATTTTTTTTTGATTTTCTTCGAATATTTGAATCATTTGTGTTTAAAAATCTCTCGGGGAGGCTGCTTTTCTTTCGAAACCGAGGTGTGAATGGAATTCAGATGTTTCTCGAAAGGTGGGAACGCCATAGACATGGAATATAAGTAAACATGGGACGACATGGATGTATCTTGGATAAATGTCACTTTAGTAGCTCCTGGAAGAAACAAGAAGAAAACATCACAGCACATCAGATTTGTGTGTGTTTTTCTTTGTTCCAAAATTTGACAACTACCATAAAAGACAGATGATTCAACTGGAAGGATGTTAGGATTTGATGTGGCATTTTTTTGGAGGATTCAAAAACGCATCCTTGACGTTGACACCTTGTCACCTTGACCCACTTGGGCTGGGGACTTTAACGTGGAAGTGACTTTCCTGAAACGCCTTTTTGCCCTCAAATTATTTCTTTTAAAAAATGTCAAGGATGAAAAGGGTTGAAACATTTGGACAATGCTACATTTTGAAGAACACCCCCGACTTGTCTCTAAAATTGCTGTTTATACAATTGAGTAGTGTTGAAAACCCTGGTTGCTTGTTTTATGTATAGAGGATTATACTACCCACTTACGTGGGGATTGTAGTAAGAAATAATATGAAGATTTCTATGAATTATATAATCATTACAACATTTTGATTGACCGAGGTCGGATGTTTTAGCGTTAGGCAACGAGGCACTGAATGGCATCCTTATTTCTTTGTTGATGCGCCGCATTGATGCCATTGTAGCTTGGCAAATTCGAGATTTAGAGGTGGTTTGATTTTTGATGAAATACAGGATCTCATCAACATATGTGTCGTCATAAAAAGAAAGAAACTTCACAAGTTGGAAATCTAGCCGCTATCCATCTCAACTGTTGGGGGGGGGGGTAAGTTATCTAAGAATCTTCTGAATTTTGTTGCTACATCGAGGCGAAGAACTACGTTTTCAGTGTATCCATCTTCACTACGGCGGGTCTATCAGCTGTGGTCCTACGGCATTGGCCACCATGGCAGTTTTATATGGGTGCAAGCATTTGTGTGCCTTGGGATGAAGGTTTGGTGGGTTCAACGTTGCCCAGATGTGAAGCTTTTTTGGTGGTAAACCGCTTGGAGTTTCAGGAGTTGGATGCACTGATATCATGTGAGAAATGATCTTATTTCGACTTGTAATGCAAAAAAGTGCATACTTATATGTATATATATATATATTTGTATACGCACCCGAAGTTACATGATACTTATATTTGTATACACACCCGAAGTTACATGATGATCTCTCAGAAGAATCACCTTGTCTATGGATCCATTTTCAGCAAAGGCTATCTCCATGGCCATGTATGCTCGGGCCAGCAGGGCTAAAGTGGAGAAGACCTCATAGATCGACAGTGGATGCTGACTCATTTGTGTGGAACACCGGCTGTTGCGACAAAAACACTAGATTTGTTCAAAAACAGCAAAGTCGGATGCAATGATTTTCTTGGGACAAGCGACTTACAACTGGAGTTTTTGCGGTTTCACGCCACAGTTTGAGGAGGCTGGTACATATCCACAGATGATATCAGTGGTTGACAGTTGGATTTTAACGCCACCTCAAGAGTGGCCAGCAATGGAGTGGGGCTGGAGGACATCTTTGACGCAAATCTGCCTTCTCCAAAGTTTTGGGTATTGATTCCAGGCACTAGTGGTACACACTTGGGCCGACCAGGTTTCCTCAAAGCACTCGCGAAATTGTTGAACAACATGACAGAAAATTACGTTACAGGAAGTTGTTGCAAAGCAGAACATGCTTTGGAGCGTTTGATTCCCACGGTCGTCAGATACTATGGTGGTGAAGTTGTTGAAATGGTGGCCCGTTCAGATTTGTTAGGCACCAGTTCTGTTTGGACCTTCATTTGAGTATGCAGGACGAAGAAAGTTGGTTTCGAGTGCAGTGTCAAAGAAACTTTCGTGATACTAAATTTGAGGTACTGATCCATATAGCCGTATTTGGACAATGAGTAAGCCGTATGTAAGCATTTGCCCAGATCATGGTACAACACACTTTGGAAGAGACAGTGGATTTCAAGTTTGGAGGATGTGGTGGGAATGCCACGGTGGGCACAACCAAGAGGTCCGTTCGACATCCAGTCCGAGGAGGAGTCTCAAGGGTGACTGTAAAATCTGGCCCCATTTTTATGGGAAAGATCAATGCATTGAAACGCAGGTGTGCCTGGGGCAGATGGACAATGCATCCAGTCCCTTGGCCTTTGAGGCGGCACCTGCTCATGTGCCAACATCCTGGATGGAACGGACCAGGAAAAAACGAATGGCAGAAAGGTGAGAGTTTGTGGATACAGAGCTGGTATTCTGGCTCGTTTTTTTTGGGATCATGGAATCATGGAATCAGTAGAAAATCACTGGTCCCAATGATTGCTGCTGCTTGCCACTTGTTGGGAATGGGCATCACCTCGTGGGCATCCAGAAGGGGTGCAGATGGCACAGCATTTCAATTTTTGCTGCTGCAAAAAACCTGCCAGCGAAGCAACAGATGATTTGTTCACTTGAAATGGTGATTTTTGTGAATTCGGAGGAAGGGTGCCGACTAGCGCAAAAGCCAAGTTCAATGATTAGTATGGTTTTGGCCTCTGTTTGTCAAATAGCATGACACCAAAATGTTGTGCCCAGTAGTCTTGAATGACTTGATGTATGAATGGAGGAATTCTTTGGTGGATCAATGGAAACAAATCGCTTCTGGCAAAAAAAAGCATTCTCAGGGGAACTGGCTTGGCGAATGTGACCTTCAGAAACAGTTACGATTGACAAGATAGACTTCATGAAGAGTCTGTGTTTTTCTGATGGCAAGAAGGAACATATCCAATAAAACACATACTGTAATGGGGACAGACAAAATGGCAATACTGGCGAAGGAAAACCGATTGCAAATTAGGCAGAAATTTTGTCAATTGTTCGAAAAAGGAGGAACACTTTAGGCAACAAAAACCGTTAAAAACCGTTCATATTCAAGTCACCTTGGAATTCCTCCAGAATTTCCAAAGTTGAATGAATTTAAAGAGGGCAGGAAAGGTGTAGTTTGTTGAAGTCACGCCCATACATGCTTATATCAACCTGTTGATCCTTGGTGAAATGTTGGATGATAGTCCGCCTTGGTTTTGCCAAGAGTCTGGTAACGAAATACCTGTATTCAGCGTAGCTTTTCTCAAGAGGCGGCATACAACATCAACAAAAACACCACCATAAGAAATGACAACCAAAGGATTTTCCACTGAAAAAGAAAATCAATTCATCCCACCTTTGTCACCTTTTTTTCCAGGAGGGTGTGCAGTACTCCTGGAGGGTTGAGGTGGCAAATGGGGGTGAGGGGGTGGCAGGATTGGGTGGCAGGGGGGCATGTAAATTTCAGGGTCTTGGCGGCAGGTTTCATCCTGGTGTCCCTGCGCTCCACAATAGCAGAACGACATGATTCCATCCAAATCAAGATGGCAGAAAAATGTCATAAGAAAAAGACTCCAAGACCTTGTGTGCATTCAGTGTTCCAAGAATTAGCGAAATATGAAGTATCTAAGAACGAACATGAACAAACGTTTTTGAGCATATGGAAGGATACCTTTCATAATCTACCAGGGTATGCTCAGAATAGACAATTGGATATCAAGCTTGCTGGGTTGTTTGATTTTTTCCATGACACTCCCACCATGTTTCGCGGTTGCAACCCATCTACCCCCAAAACAGCAATGCTTTGGATGCAAAGATGCATCAATTTAACTCGCCACTTTCTCCGCCACTTTTTCTTGCTGGCTTCATTTTTCAGGCAGCAAACGACAGAATTCTGACATGCCAAGCATCTTAGGTAGACATTCAATCAAGAAACAGCTGCTTTGATGCCAGCTTTTTTTTTTGGCTGCACATCGCCAAGATTCAGGTTTTGTTGTGACAGGTTGGCCCAAAGAAGATTTTGACACTTCATATGTACACCCCCAAAACCAACATGTCACCTGAAAATGGGGAGCATTTCAAAAGGAAAACAGTCTTCGAACCAGCATTTTTGAGGTGATGTGTCAGTTTTTCGGAGGAGTAATTTCTATTGGTGAAATCAAAACACAAAATGTCCAGTTCTCACTTTGAAACATCGCTGCAAGTGGCGTTTTTTTGTTGTGTATCGAGGTTTTGGCAGTGGTGGATGTTGGTGGTTGATAGCAGGAATACCCCATTTGAAAGTTGTTCTTACTTGCGAAAATATCTCAAAAGTAGTCAACAGAAACCAACCATTAGCAGACTCGATTCGCCTTGATTCTGCATGGGGGTTACGTAAATGGCGCGCTTGGAACCACATGCTTCCAAGCGCAAGCGGCGCTTGCGCTTCTTGTGGCTGTTAGTGCCTTGCACTTTGGGAATTTCACATGGTCGTAAATCTGAGGCGTCCTAATCTGGTACTGTATCCTTAATTTTCAAGCCAACTCTTAGAGTCTTTGGAATTGGTGAACAGCCTTGGTTGATTGATTAGCCAAGGTTGTCAGCATCCTTGTGCTGCTACTAATCCAGGTGCCAATGACTCGGAGGAAGTTGGAGAATAGGGATGGTAGCCAACATGGAGTTTAACGTGGCATCAAATCTATAATTGTGAAAATCTTCGGGATTCAGGATTTATGAGTTATGTATGTACTGTAAAGATGTTTTGATTTTTTTTGGTCCAATCCAATGTTTTATAAAACAATTGTGTGTTTGATGTTTTTTTCCGCAACAAAAATTTCAGAACATGCCATCATGTGACTTTTTGGCAGTGGCCATCATGCGATCATTGGTAAGATGCGACTTCGCAGTTGGTAAAATCTGATTGCTGGGATGATGTTTGTGGCACCAATGGTCCAAATGGATGAGTGTCTCGAAGTCCTGCAAAATCACAGGTGATGTAAGCCATTCTCGGAAAAAAAATGATACATATAATTTTCTTTCAGGAAAAATCCGTCGGTGTTTCAGGAAATCCATTTTTTATGAACATATGATTGAATTCACCCAGATTGCCATCCCACTTGAAGAGTTTTGAGTGGCCATGGCTTTCAGGAATGTTCTCATGCCTTTGCCCTGTTGCCAACACTGCTGAGTGGATGTGCATGGTCGACTAGTCGTGGTTCTGGTTCCTTGCAACGCCCTGGTGGAAGGTCTGCTGGGATTTGGGGCTGATCAGATTTTTTGGGACTCTGGCAGAGCAATATGGCAATGGAAGCCATCATTTTGAGTATCCTCTAAAAAGCTAAGATAGCAATAAGAAATCCACCATTTTCAATAGGTATTACTAATGTCAGCCAGCCCTTTCGGGGCAGGGGTACCCTACGGGTGACCATGTAGCATATTCAAGTGCGTAGGAACCGCAGTTTTTTAAGCACATACGCAGAAGGACCACGAATTTTGAAGAAAATTAAATTACCCCATAATGCGCACATTCCTGGGCAGCAAAATGAGCTACATAAACCACAAGCCGGCCCCTACTAAATCCACTGAGACCATTTCAGATTACGCGGGGTCAGTGGGATGCTTGCACGGCTTGTGTCAATTCAAAAAAATGATCCGCGGCGCTTGGACAACAAGAAAACAGATGGATTCAGGTCGTTATGGGCAAACCCCTAAATTTGAGCGCAAAATTGAAAAACAAGGGTAACTGGGGGAAGAACCCTGGCAATCTGAAATGGAAACAATAGGCCCCTTCGTAAACACCTATAGCCAAGCGAGCTGGGGCGTAACGCGCGCGAAAACAAACTATTTCAGGCAAACGAACCTTGCCCTTGTTTGCGAGGAGCTTGAACGTTTGCTGCAAAAAAATTGAGAGATCCAAACCATGATCGAAAGTTTGCTGAAGAACTTGCAACAAACTTTCAACCATGCTTACAAGTTCGATTCAAACTTTCAAGCAAACCTTCTAGCAAAGTTTCAAACTTTCTTTATATAAATGCTGCTGCAAATTTTGAAGAAAACCTGCAGTCAACATTGAAACTCTGATGCTTGTCTAAAAAAGGCAAGTACGCAAAGATAATCTTTGATAGTTGTGTTTTTTCAATGCAAAATCTGGCAATATTTCTGACAGGAAGTACTTTGACATAGTGACATGACAATGCTTACATACATCATTGCAAAAAACCTGCAAAATTTACAAATGCAAACAATCCCACTTTGCATGCGGTGTTTACCCCTAGGTGTACGCAACGTAATTGACATTGGGAGGTTTACCCACTATAAATGGAAGGTTTACCAACCTGAAACGCGGTGTTTGCCCACTATCAATGGATGGTTGGCCCACTTCAAAAAGGGAGGGGTTACCCACTAGATAAGGGGGGTTACCAACTATATAAAAAGTTTTTACCTACTTGAAGCACGCTGCTTTGCCAACTTTTAATAAGGAGTTTCACCCACTATGAATAAGATGCTTTGCCCACTATACACGGGTCGTTTTACCCAAGTTTAGTAGGAGGTCTGACCACGATAAGTGGGTGGTTTACCTATGCAACGTGGTGTGTTTTCCCAGCACAAAGTGGTGGTTTTACCAGCTATAGAAGAATGCAACTATAAATAGGGAGTTTATCCACTATAAATAGCGGGTTTACCGACTAGAAATGGAAAATTTACCAACTTTAAATAGAGGGTTTTACCTACTATTAAATGGTGGCTCTACCTACTATAAATGGGAGGTTTACCAACTATAGATAAGGTGTTTTACCCACTTTAACAGTTTATACCCCGCTGAATACGGAGTTTTACCGACTACAAAATTGTGCTTTTTACCTACTATGAGAAGCCGACGTTACTTACTATGGTGCTTAATAAACCACTCCATTCAAAGTGGCTAACGCCTGTTTATGGTGGTTAAACTCTCCATTCAGAGTGGTTAACCTGGTTAACCACCCTTTATAGTGGTCAGCCCCTCCATGCATGGTGGTTAACGCCCGGTTCATAGCGGTTAACCGTCCCATTTATCAAAAGTAAAGAAACACGAGCATGTGTCCACGCCTTGCTCAACCCCATGTGCAAGCAACAATGGCTTTCATTCACCTACCCTGTGGGCCTCAAGTATAAAAATAAATCAAGTTTTCGACTGTTCGCTCAAATCTGCCCGCAGGCTCATTTCCATCCCAAAAAATAAAAGGCAGATTTCTCAAATACACTGTTACTAAAAGGCCTGCATGGTTTCATAGTCATGGGCAAAGTCAATTCCCCCGTGGGTTCGTCAAGTCGTCGAGGGGTGCGCCAATTCGTCAATGGGTTCAAAACGTTATTGAAATGTTGTTACAGTATGCCACTGATGTTAACATGTCGTTGGCAAGTTTGTCACTTCGCCAAAAACGTCAATTAGCCGATAAGTTGGTCAAGTCACTTTGTTTTGTGAAGTTAACAAATAGTTCGTCAATTCGTCAATAGTTCGTCAATTCGTCACAATGGTTCGTCAATGATTCGGCAATAGTTCGTCAAGTCGTCAATTGTTCATCAATGGTTCGTCAATTCGTCAATAGTTCGTCAATTCGTCAATACTGGTTCGTCAATAGTTCGTCAATACCTGATACATGTTCGTCAATATTGACGAACCTAGCGCCCATTGACGAACCATTGACGAACCTAGCGCCCATTGACGAACAATTGACGAATTTTTACAAACTAGACGAATACCTGATACCTGTTCGTCAATATTGACGAACCTAGCGCGCATTGACGAACCATTGACGAACCTAGCACCCATTGACGAAGGTACTTAGTTTTCAGGCTTTTTTAATTAAGAAACAGCAAAATGAGGAAGCTGCCAGAGTGATGCAAAACAGTGACGAGAGTTCTGCCTGCTTTGCTTTGCATGAATGATGCTGACGGCGATCTTGTCAATCTGGTTGTTGGATTCTTGGTTTTAGGTGGCAGACTTCAAGAGCCATTTGAACCAACAAACGCTGTTCTACGGCAAGCGCGCTGAACATCGTTTTTTTCATGCTTTTTCACGTTCCTGAACCCACATTGTCTAATGCTTTGCGGTGAAGCCTTTATATAAATAGCAAACTTGATGAACTGACCTTCCGACAGACAGGATTCTTGCAGGGGGGGGATGATGAAAATGGGGGTGCGCATTTCGCATGTAGAGCTTGAAGCAATTAGCTCCGCCATCGAATCAGTAATGTATCACAGGTTTGTGAAGCTAATGGCCCCCGCTACAGTTGCTAAAGCAAACCCCCATTTCAGCTCCAATTCGCACCCCCGATCCAAGTGACTGGAATAATAGTTGCCTTAATCCAGGTATTTCGCCCCTAGCCGTTTTTCTTGTCTGTGAAAAGGGTTGCTGTTTCCAAAGGATAGGTTCAACGGTTCAGTAGCCTTTGGAGGAATGTGTGTTTCAATTGTTCGAGAACTGAATGAATACGCTGTTTTCATGCAAAAGGGCCTTTGCTCAGCTGCGACAGAAGAAAAGAGAATGACAGCAAGAGGCTCACAGAGACAGAGACCACGACACATAGAAATAGACAAAAGACAGAAACACAGAAAGATAGAGCTACAGGGGGACAAAGCTGGAGACAGACGAAAACCAACACGGCGCCCCTCCGCCCTTTAGGGCCGAAACGCGCTTCAGGTTATGTACACAACCAAGGGCTGGCCTTTTCATATTGCTTAGTGTTGTTTGTTTACTTGCCTGTTTTTCCCAAAGTGCTACAAGATATTTAGATCTAGATCCCAGCACCCTCGAAGGGGTGGTAAATAGGCATCCCTTACCATTTATAGGGGATGGCTATTAAGCATCCCTTGCAGCGTCTAGGGACATAGACGTATATATATATAAATGTTATGTCCATGTTTTAAATATATACATATATTCATTTAATTTTCTGATTTTTTCATATATTTTCATTTATTTTATAAGCAATTATTGCTTATTTATTTGTTCGTTCATAGGGGCTTAGCATGGCTTAACAAGAAATGCAACAATGGGGGCTAGTAATTTGAAAGATGCATTTTTGTCGCGCGCCTTGCTGTTCAACTAGCATGCAGAACTCCGCAGCCCCGTAGCGAAAAATCACTAAACCGCAACAACCATATACATAAAACAAAACCAACCTCTCGCAGATTTGTTTGCTGCTTTAAAGTGTTCATCTCAAAAATGCATTTTTTCAAAAAAAATATGTGTTTCACTTCCTGCTATTGCTGGAAAAGCGGCTGATCCCTGCTTCTTAATCCGATGTTTTCCTTGTTTTGGTGATTCACTTAACCTAGTGCGCAGTTGCTCATAGTCATAGCCGAATCGTTCATGTAGGAAATACGATTTCTACGACTCAACGCTCAGCACCTGAACATGTGGGCACTTCCTGCGCGCACAAGCCTAAAGCACAAAACAGAACTCTGGTGACTTGTTTAATTTGCTGCTTGGTGTTTCATTTCATTCTATCAAACAGACAAAATTTACCCTTTGCATTTCAGATATTCACTTTTGCTTTGTTCATGCGCATCCGTTTTGTCATCCAGAGAACTTCAGCTAGCCAAGACCATATATACAATCAAATCTATGCGTTGCTTGCTTTGCTTGCTTCGCCCCATCGATAAAAATATATATCTAAATATACATATATGTTTGGTCCATGCTTTTCGTTTCCATTACTATGTCCAACCATAGCCTTTCCGTAAGCCCGCCTAATCTCAACATGGTCTAAGTCCCGATGTACCTATGTCAACGAACCCCAATATCTAACCTTGCGGGTGCTCAGTGAGTTTTAGCAACAAGCACAAACCCCTTGACAAATCATGCCTACAATCTAGGAACCACGTCCTGTATGGTACCCTTGGCGGGTCACCCCGAGGGTGCTCCCCCGAAAGGGCTCGTTGACATTAGTAATAGGTATTATGGAAATACATTCCATACAACTGCTAGTTTTGTTCTAGCTAGCCACACTGGGGTTACCAAGAAGCTTTTCGAATTTCTGAATCTGCTTGCACCTTTTGCAAGCAACCAATCATCCTTTCTGCAGCAACGTGGATGTCTTAACCATGGTTTGCTATAACAATTCTCGTTTTTCAAGATGTTGTTTTTTGGGGATGTTGAGTCAACATGACTCACCACTTTGTTTCGAAATAACATGGGTTGACCTCCCAAGAGTTGCCGATTGACCCCATCGACCTGTGAAAATCCATCCATTCACCGAAACTGACCTCATCTGACCAGGGATGTTTCTGCGCGATTCTCTGCAGATGAGAAAACAGCTGAGGCTGACTGATAGGGAGTGATATGATATATACCTCGAACCTTCACTTGTGATACACTAATTGCATGTAGCCTCAGATAAGCCATGAATTATGAGAAAATTTTCACATAGCTAAGGGACTTGGGAAGGAGGCAGCTTGTTGTAGAAGGGATGCACTAATCTCCTGCCTGGAACAAATATCTTGAGTCTGGAGTCTGAAATGTTGCGATGGCCATCTTAGATTCAGAGCGGGTACCAATTTTGATCAACGTAGATTTTTGCTGTTGGAAGCGGAGGTTTTTTGGGAGGATTCTGGATTCTCTCATATATACACCATTTCAATGGCAGTATGGAGCACTGCGTGACTTCTTAGAAGCAACCAAATGCTGGTAGCCAGTTGTTTCCAAGTTTTTTTCTTTTGTATCTTTCTGTTTTGAATGTGGATGTGGACTGTGGACACCTCTATCCCATTTCTGAATGGGGTGACCGATGAGGTGGTTGATGATGGTCAAGAAGGTTGGGAAACTATCATCCTCTTATGTGCACTTGGCATCATGATCAGCTACGCCGACTTTTGGAGCAAATGAAAAGATGGGATGTGGGTTGGAAGTTTGGTGAAACACATGGAGCTTCTGGGGGCATGGTTGCTCCTTAGGATTAAAAGAAAAACATGTAGCATCAAAAAGGATAGGACTAAAACCTGTCAGAAGGTCAAATGACAGGAACTTGTTGAGGAAAGGTATCATAACTGGAAAACAGCCAAAGGTGCATACGACTAGAGTATACCAAGTCCTTAGGTGTCCTTCTTGCAGACTTCCTATACTTCCCCATCATTGGTATACGTTCCCTTAGATTCCCACCATGCCAGCACCCCGCTCGCCTGGATATATTGGAACATCTCACAGGAAATCAACATGTTGATGTATTACTTCAAGCAGAAAATATCAGGTTTTTCTTAAAGGTGTTGTATGCTTCTCCTAATAGCAGGGAAGCAGAACACCGTAGAATACTGATACTTGCTTTTTGACAACCCGCTCTCTGTCGCGTGTCCTCGTCATCGTCGTCGTCGTCATCGTCGTCGTCGTCGTCGTCGTCGTCGTCGTCGTCGTCATCATCATCATCACCATCATCACCATCATCAGAACGTTGGACCTTAGTGTAGCAAGGACCTTAGTTGACAGGGCAGAAGAAGGATTTACGGGGTGGTGTAGGTTGCCCCCCTCCATGACGCTGACAAACACATCCCGTTACTCAAAGAGATGCTACTTCTAGGCAACAGTATGTGGGCCCGGCTGAAAACGATTGAGATTCAAAATCATTACTGTACTTGGAAAATTGAAAGCTAAACATGACTCAAGTTGATCCATGAATGTGCATCCTCGAATCAGAGGGTTTGTCCCTACCTAACGATCCCCATCACCCCATCCATTGAATATACAGCCTGCTTTTTTTTAAACGCCATTGTTTTCCCTGGTTGAAACCGCTTCATGCGGCCTTGACAAAAAAGGATCGTTCAAATATCTCAGTGGCCATCATTGGCATGGCACGTGACTTTCAGTGGGACAAGGCCAGGGTATCCACTGGGGTGGATGGGTCCGGGATATGTGTCTTCCAGCGACCCCAAATATTGAATTATTGGCATTGAGACATGCAGGAGGTCCCATTTTTTTTGTGATGAAGCAAGTTGCTGCAGCATGGTTGCAACATTTCTACTCTCTATATGGGGGTTTCCGAAAATAGTTGTACCCCCAAATCATCCATTTTAATAGGGTTTTCCATTATAAACCATCCAATTTGGGGTACCCCTATTTTTGGAAACACCCATATCTTTCTGACCATCTCTGATTGGCCAATGATGGATGACATCCATGATCTCAGCCCTCAGCATCCCTGCACCTCGGTTCAGGCCTTCGAGGGCACTGTGTTGTCCGCCTTTTTCGGAGGTGGGGAGTTTTTTTCGGGTGGAGCGGAGATGGTAGAAACACCAAGAATCCCCCGGTTGGAAGACCCAACCCGTTTGACAAGGTGATCTGTTTCCGTTGCACGGTTTGTATATATAGGGCTTGATGGGGCATATTCCCATTACCCCCGAGACTGTGTGCTGTTCTTTGTTGGAAAAAATCATTGAATTTTATTTTTAGTCCTTTTCCTTGAAGTCACTACTACTTCTTCCCAACTGGCAACTGAAGGCTATGCAGCAACTCAACTGCTGGGTGGTCAATTGGCAGATGCTTTGGGTTCCAAATGGGTCTTAGCTGCTGGTCTCAGTTGCTGGTCGTTGGCTACTGCCTTCACCCCCTTGGCTGCTGCCAATGGTGCAGCACCTCTACTTGCGACCCGCTTGGCTCTGGGACTGGGAGAGGGTGGGTTGGGTTGGGTTGGATGGGTTGAACTCCGGGAAAATGACGGAGAAAAGCTGCAGAAAAGTGCCATCACTTTGGGAAAACATTCAATGGATTGCCTAGTCATCATAGGAGGAATCCCAATAGTTCGCATAGGGTCGTACTTATTTCTGGATCTCTTTTGGGCCCACAAATCAATCAGAAGATCTCACTAGAATTGTCCCCAGAATAAGTAAATGGCTAGGAAGTGAATTGTAGACACCATATACCATTGATCCTAAACCAACAAGAAATAATCCAAGTACCTGGTAGACCTGGTACTGCTTCATTCCCCTGTGGAGGTGTGGCTTTCCCTGCAGTGCACTCGGCCATTGCGTGCTTGGTGCCAAAAAGTCAGTCTTTTGGATGGATTCGACAAGTACTGAACATCGGGATGGTCACACTCCACTCGTCATCCAGGGAATATTTCTGAATGTCTTTCAGGACGTTCATATCATTGCGAATTGCGAGAATACGACTTGGATTTTCTCTAAGTAAAGGATTCACCTTTTGAAATTAAAGTTTAGTACGGTTGATGGAAGAAATCCTGCAAAACTTGGGATATATAAACCTTGTAAATTATACGATAAATTACCAACCTTAATAGGGGGATAAGGGGGCCTCAATATTTGTCAACCTCCATTTTTTTCGGGACTTCTGCCGATTTGGCCTATGCCTGTCACCGTGACTGAGGCAATCCTCAGCAGTTGCCTTGGTCACAGCAGCTTCCTATGCGGGGGCAGGGTTTCATGGTCAGCATAGTGGTGGTACTACGCAATCTAGAGCTGGAAATTATGGACCTTTTGTATTTGGAATGAGACATATGAATGATATACATAGAGATGATAAAATTACATATACATGTGTATAGTGTATATATTTATATATTTGAATCACGATGGATTTCATCCATTGTCTCTTGTTGGACTGCTGGTGTTGGAGTACAAACCAGTGGTTTTGTTTTTGGTTTCGTTTTCGTTGCGCCGAAAAAAAAAGCGCCGAAAATCAGTTGGGTTTTTTCCTAATCCTAATTGAAGAATGGCCCGAGGTTAAGACCTTTGTATCAGTGTAGGTTTCTTTCAAAAGCAGCTCCATGATGAGATTGTTGACATCTCAGCAAGATGATGTCAGAAGAACAACTTGATGGATTTTTTGATGCTCCCTAGCCCCTTTTTTCACTCAAGCCACAAAAAAGGTTCCCTGGTGGTTTAGGATATATGATATATAGGGGATGAATTTCTATCTTCCGATATTTCAGAATTATTTTATTCTATATCACTCCTGACCTAAAAATAAAAATCCTTACTACTTCGAGGCGAAAGTAGATGAAACTAGCTTCCAAAAACTAATTTAGTAACAGACCATTGCACCACAAACCAATGCATGAGAGTTGACAAAGGTTTTTCAGAAACCAACTGCCATCAAATGTAACGAGGCCGAGGCCCAGAATTTCAGTTTTATTGACTCGAGGTTGGCCTTCTTGCTGGTTCCTGGGATTGTGGAGACCTATGGATGGCAGGTTCTGATACCCGAAGAAACTGGTGGGTGTTGTGAGGGGGTCAGAAGTTCTTGGTGAGATAGAAAACCCTAAAACTGTACAAAGCATAGAAGCTTAACGATGGTGGTTTGAAGTTTGGTGCTGACAACGATCTTTTGTTTTTTGGGGGCATCTTTTTCATGGTTGCACTGTTGTTTTTGTAGGTGTTATATATCTTGTTTCAAGATGTTTTTTTTGCATTGCACTTTTGTCTCAACGTTGCTATACTGCTTTACTCTCCACAAATACAGCAAAAGGATGGATTCAGCAGATTTATTCCCGAGTTTCAGAAATTTTCACCCACTTTGCTTTCGGAAGTCTTCTTCAGTGCACTGGAAAGATTGACCTTCCCTCACAAAATCAACAGCTGATCCATTTTTTTCAGGGCCTGCGATGCACAGAAAATTCCTCTGCCTGAGCAATGAATGAACATTGTGGGGATTATATATGAAGCCATGGGAGGTACTTTTGTATGTCCTGATGCAATCGTGGAAAGGGAAGGGTGAAGCTTTTTTCGGTCAAAATTTGTGAAGGCACCCTGATGGTGACTAGCATCCTCCAAGGCCCTCCCAAATTTGCGATATCCCAAGCTATAACCTCAAATCATCAGATTTGAATAGATTTGAAGAGATGTAAGGTGAAAAACATTTGAATAGATTTGAATGATTTTCGCAAGTCTGTACTCCCCAAAGTTTTTTCCACCAACCGTATACCTCAGACAGACTGATTTTGGGCTCTTTCAACGGGACAGCCCGTTACGTTGGAAGGTTTCCTTCTTTGGCTTTGGCGCTTTGGCATTACTTTGGCTACCACCTTGGCTGTTGCAAGCACCATCTGGAAGGCTGGAACGAACGGACGGATGGCTGGAACGAACGTACGGATGATGGATCAACTGTTTTTTGTTGGGGGGCGGGATATGGCTTTTTGGTTCCTTTAAGGTGAAACAAAAACTGTTGAATCCAATTTTTTCAAGGGGTGTGTTTCTTTTTTTAACCCCCAATTTTTGGGTACTCTTGGATATGAGGAACTCCTCTTTCACAATCATCCAGGTTGGTGAACCAGTATAAGATGCAGGGTTTTTAGATGTGTTCTTTCTTAGCCAGATTCAATATTTTCGAACCACGATAAGATTCGATACGTGGTGGTTGATTTTGGGAGCAATACATGGAGCTATTGTGTTTTCCTTCCCCGAAATCGCAGTGTTGAAGTTGGATCACGGCCGGGAGTTGCAAGGAAGAGGAAGGATGATGAAATGGAAAATCACTTTTAAATTTCAAATATGGGGTAGTTGCAGTTGAAGTTGAAAGGATGAAACCAGTTGTAAGTCTTGTTTGTGTGACTTTTGATTTTTTAGTTCATGCTGAAAATAGGGCCAACCTTGGGAAAAAGAAGGACATTTGTTTGACTTGGAATAGTGTGTATGATCACTTGATCACAAAGTGTGGGAGTTTCTCACACGCACCATTTCACAAAGCGGAGAAGTAAGTCTCATGTCAACCTCTCTTGTTTGCCCCCTGGAAAATTTTACATGGAACCTGAAAACCACCTGATTGAAAAGGGCAATCATCTTCCAAACCTTCATTTTTGGGTTCCATGTTCATTTTCAGGGGTGTACCTTTTCAGGAATTTGTGAGGTATCAAGGGCCATCGGCTGATGTTGGTCACTTAGACCTGTGATAGGTCTTCTACTGTGGATCTGTCTCCATCACAGATGACACAGAACATCAGCAACACACTGAAGGACACCTTTTCGAAAGGAGCTTTGGAAGATGATGTTCCTTTTCGTTTCGGGGTGACTTTGCCTGGCCTTTAAAATAGGATTTGGGGGTCATTTTTCACCTGTTAAAAACGTGAGTCCAGCTTAGAAGTGGCTCCTGATTCCAGCAAGTAAAGATCCCCCCCCGAAAAACCATCCTAAAAGGATTCAAATGATTCTGGGAGGATGGGTAAAATCTTCCACTTTCTCAAGTTAGCTATGTTATCTGCCATGAAGTCAGACAGGTTTCATTTACAAAAACATGGGACGAAATTCTTTTGAATTGAAGAAATGACTGCTCCTGCCTTGGCAAGGCATCAATTCTTGGTAAATTTAAATGAATTCAAAACTGGTTTTGATTTCCTTGCAAATTTCTGGGCCTTAGATGATGGGCCTCAAAATTTGGTGTGAGTCAACCAAAAAAAATCCCTAAAAGAAAGGATAGAATGTTAACCAATGGATCTCTTGTTTTTTCTTGAGGATGGCAATCATCCTTGTTGAAGGAATCTTTCAGTTTTGGTAATGTCATTGGACCTTACCCCAAAAGGTAGTTCAGCAAGGGAATTCCACCAAGAATGACTTTATTTCAGGAAATTGGTGGTGAAATGGAATCATTTGCTGGGAATCAAATTTTGAAATCGTAGATCAACTCCTATTGCTGCATTGTTGACCTTCAAATCGCAGATGATTCGATCCTGCAGGCAGAATGATGCAGATGATGTGGGGTCTTTCCCAGTTTAATTCCAAGACTTGGAGGGTCAAAAAACCCTTCCGAAACCATAATCATTGTGAAATAACGGTTGTATCTCCAATAGGATCGTTTCCTTTCATTTGTTCAGTAGTTTTCTACTGAACCATGATTTTTTGTGGGAGAATTCGGGTATCTTACGTTCGGCGAAAATTTCAACATCTCAAAGTTGGGTTTCACGGAATTGCCCTCTGCAGGAACTGCTCCCCTTGGTGAAGACTCCTCAAGTGCTGGCTATTTGCGCTGCTCAGTGACCTGGGATTGCGTTGGATGGAATCTTTGGAACAGAAGCGAAATATGTTTATCAACTTGTCTTTTACACTTTCGGATGCCAAGGGTGGCACTGTATTACTGTATCATGAAGGTTGAGAAAGAACAGGCCAACAGCAAAAGATAAGAGGACTACAGCAAGATGCATGAGGATTCTCAGGCTGTTTCTACGACTGTATGTTAAGGACCGGCAACAGGGGAGCCAGTCCTTATGAAAAACTTGCCTTGGGAATGCAGGAAGGATTTCTGACAGCATCAGGAAAGGTGTGATATGATAAGGAATTTAGGGGGTGATGCTGCGTCAATGATGCTGTATGGCATGTTATTGAATGATTTTTCGACACTTTCGAGTTTGCTTTTTTTTCGTGATTGACGCTTCGTTTTTGTACAGGCGACACATGATCAACCTTAAGCAACAAGCAGTTATAGTTCATTGTACAACACAAGTTTATAGACAACAATATGTTGCCTGCCAATTATATAGACATGATTTTTCCAATGATGTTGTTTCAACTGTAAAACATGGAATCATAACAAACTATAATGTTTGTATTTCTGATATTGTTTTCCAGTATCATTCTTTTCAACCACACCTTTACCCGTTACCCACAGTATTTACACAAAAATCCATCCAATTTTCAGCCATCTGGCAGTCCAACGTTAAACACATCACGACTGCTATCCCAGTTTCCCCCCTCCAGAAGTCTCAACTTTTTCCCGAGGTACACCAACGGTTTTGGCTTGTATGGGCTGTTGAGTTGGCTTCCCAGCTTTTTCTCGGAGCAGTATGGCACTTCTTTATCCGAGTTGTACCTTGGAGTACTTGGATCCCAATTGACCAAACGGGGAAGGTGGAAAGTCGGAGAATTCATTGGAGACTCTCAAAAAAGGGCCCTTTTTTAAAAGGGGGATAGTGGGACAGTTCCCAGGGATGGTATGACAAACTGAATTTTAGAGGTGTCGGAGAATCTAGCTGAAACATCAAGAATTTTTGGCGCATGAGTCTTTGTTTTTTTTTTAAAGGATGCTTTTGAAGTAGCTTTACACTCACTTGAGGTTATGTTTTGGTGATTATTCTTTCTTGCTTGAATGGTCCCTTAGCGTCCGCGTTTCCAGGCTTGCAGACCCCATTTTCTTTTCGGTCGTTTGGATGTTGGAAAGGTGATGTGCATGGGCGTCTTATCATGTGAATCCTACCAGAAACAAGGGCTTGATACGGCCTTAATAGGTAAAACAATGGTGGTTCATAAGCATCCATGAAATCCTTATTTCTAGGAGTAGTATTCCCATGATCTTAGTGCAAAACCAGGGAACCTGATCCCTAAGGCCAGCGCTCACAACGGTGCCCTACATACTGCAGGTGCCTTTGTTTCTGGTAAAACCCGCCTTTTGGGGTCTCAAAGTGCCAAAGTAGGTAGCTTTTGGGGTTGCGAGTGGTCCCACCGGGGGTAAAGTTACTGGGTTGGAAGATGCAAACAAAATGGGCCGCTGCCTCAAAAGATGACGAAGTTATATAACTTGTGGGGTTTTTGTGGAGGTGGCACCCCAATTGAAATGCGTTGAATTTTGAGCTCCAAGGTGGCAGTAAAAACCACTTACATAGTGAAAATCTGAGAGTAAAAATCCCAACAGAAAAAAAGACTCTGAAATTTGAACTCTGATCGCTTGGTCATTTATGGGGATAGCTTTTCTTGTGGGCTTTGATGGCAAAATAAAAAGGTCTAGATGCTACGTGGCTGCCAAATCCTTTTGAAGGCGACGTCTCAAAAGGTTGAGACTGATATTTTTGGACCCAAAAGAGGTGGCCATTCGAAATGAAAATGTTGGTGCTTTCACTGGTGCACCAACACTCATAGAAGTCCATTTTTCTTGTTTTGAAGAGGTTGATTTTACGAAGTTCCACTTTTCTAAAGCAAGGGTTAGTCTATGAAATAATCCTCCTAAGTGCAAAAAGAGCAGTTTTTGAAAGTCTTTGTAAAGTGATTGATGTATCATCCCCTTCTTTCCAAGCATATTAGCTTTCAATGCACCAAACCCTTCTGAGCAAAATTCACCACAAAACTGAGGACACTTCAGGCATAACAAGTCAGGTGTTGTCATCAATTCGCCCAGCAGACCTTTGCCATTCAGGCTGTGGTTGGTTTGGCTGTTGGCAGTTTTGCTGATCGAGCTATTGCGAATGGTGTTCCTGTGGGACGTCTACGGAAGATCTTGCAGACGGTGGGGGGGTGAAAGACTTCAGGAGTGATTTCCTTCCTTTTTTGGGTTTCCTTGAGGAGAAGGTTGGCTTAACATGACTATAATAATACAATCGTTTTGGGGTGGTTGGTTGATTTAGTTGCTTGGTGTATGTAGCAGGCTATGGATTTTTCCAGATCTTTGGTGCTGGTTTCATTTGTTTCACACCGCAGGTGGGCATGATTGTACCTGCGATCGCTTTACTGTTGGCTGCATCACCTATGACCAAGGACAGCAGAAGGGAACATGTGATGTGGGGTTTGGTGTCGGTCGGTGATGACAAAAGGGTACAATTACACGGCAAAGGCTATTTTTTGGATTGTGCTTGTTTTTTTTGGTTTGTTTGGAAATGCTGATGTCGTAGTAACTCAAATTGATATCCATGGAAAAAAAATCCATCACATTCCCCAGACACGATTTTTTTTCCGAGTCAGTCAGAGAATCTTCTGCCCGTTTTTCGCAAAAACCTCACCTCCCAGGGGAGAAACCACCATCCAGGGCCCATCACGTCATCTCACCACCCGACAGGATCCCAGCACTGCAGGGGTGCTGGTGGATGTTGGCCTGGCAGCCAATGCCTTGACGTTGGGAGCTGTACCTTGGACCTTGAGGACGGTCGACCCTGGTGTGGGATGCTACAAGAGAGACTTGAGGGGTGTGATCCAAGTGCGGCGAGTTTTTTTTGTTATTTTTAGATAGAGGTTTGGATGTTTTTTTTGGAAACCCGAGATAACTTGTATTTATATACATATTTCTACGCATATCACATATACAATGGGTGTGGCGGAATCAACCCAACATGTACTTCAGAGTCTGGTGGGGGGAGAATTCTTCCAAAAAATGGGGGACCCCGAAAAATTTCGCTACTGCTTCCCAGCTTGGCGAAAGTAAGTAGTAAGTGGTTTGCAGGATTTCAGGCATCAACAGTGCACTGGGGGAAAGGGAATTTTCATCGACGGATGCGCCGGAGGTCAGTGTGAATCACCTGGATATAGCACCACGCCATGCTGGGGCAGTCTTTGGATTGGGCAACACCTTTGCAACTATGGCTGGTTTGGTTTCCACACCACTCACCGGTGCGCCCACTTTGGTGAGCTGTTTGTTGTTTGTTTTTTTTTTGGTTTGGGGATAGATAAATTAGTGATTAGTGGATTCAACAGTGTCTTTTTGTTTTGTTTTTTTGGATGGCATGCTGAATCGATTTTTTTGGACGTGGTGAATATTCCTGTCGGTTTTTCAGCAAGAGGAAGTGAGTAACTCAG
The DNA here is from genome assembly GCA_000507305.1 of Breviolum minutum Mf 1.05b.01. Lineage (NCBI taxonomy): Eukaryota > Dinophyceae > Suessiales > Symbiodiniaceae > Breviolum > Breviolum minutum. The sequence goes on along the minus strand of DF239452.1, from coordinate 145,483 downwards.
TAGCAACCTCACCGGATCGGCTTTATGTCATTTTTTTGGAGCCTCATCTCCTGCTTTTGGGGTTCTACATGATGTGGACGCGAAAACAGGAGCCATCTTGGACAGCACTGGGTCATGGGAGGTAGTCTTTGCCACTATCACCCTGCACTATGTCGTCATCTCAGTTGCTGTGGTAGAAGGGTATCCTATGATGATGTGGTAGCATGTGTGACAAGTGATAGGCATGACTTAAGATGGCAAATAACTCAGTCTTCAACTCTGACCATACAGTGTCTGTAGTCTGGAATCGTGCGCTGTTTGTGTTCACGTGGGGATAGTTCTTTGACCCATTTCTGGAAGTCCTGATTGTGTCTAGCCTTTCTTGTGCTTTGTCTGGTGTTGGACGTTCCCCCCGCGATTGCAGTTCAACAAATACAACTGAAACTTTCTAGTAACTAGTACATGTTTTTATTGCAGCACAGAAACAAAAAGCACATGTTTTTTTTTGGGGGGGAAGGAGGGAGCAACACAAATTTCCTGGAAGATCCCCAATCTGGGGACCTGTTGATATCACAATTACCCTGGTGGTCCTAGGTCGTTGGCGCCTTCCTCTTCGTGTGGTTGGCTGGTGATCAGCCACTAGCAGAAGATGCCGCCGAAACGTAGCTAACGTGGCTCAAGCGTCCCAGGTCACATGGGAGAAGCTCCCGAATTTGTAGCAGAAGGGTTTTCATCAATATGAATATTCATAGACAAGCTATCCAGAAAGTGTCCCAGGGATGAAGGTCATATGTTGACAAAGGATATTTTCACGCCCTCATGTACATCAACTGATGTTTTTTCCAGATTTCTGAACCGCCAACATTACCTCACAAGATTCCGAAGGGCTGGAACTTTCATTTTCAGGCAGGTTCCAAGTTTTTTTATTGTGTAGCTGGATATTTTGAAAAGAGTTGTTTATCTTAAGTCCTCGGCAAGTGATCAAAATTGACTATTTTTCAAATGGGGTTGAAAATGACTATCCACATGATCTGTCATTGTGGACAAGATGCTCCCATAAGACCTTCATTTCATCTTGAACATGGCTTTCTGGCTGCAACTTCTTAAAGCCCATTTGGTGGCTTTAAGTTGTGAATCCTTCTCATTTAATGCATCCACTATCCTATGGAGAGTATAAAATTTCAATCCATTCTCCCATGTGACTGGCGGAATGAGTCACATTTAGGTCTCACACTGATGGACCGCGCAAAGTTCTGCTCCTTTGGCAGGCTTTTTCGCAGTCACCCTCCTTGGGGGCCTCAAGTTTCAGCGAGGCCAAAGCGACCCAAGCAGTTTCGGCGGTCCAAGCGCCTTTGCGTTTCGGGTCGGCGCATTGCACTGTGCAGCCCAGTAGCTTTTGCTCTGATTTTTCACCTGTTCGCTCCGATTGTGTGGCAGAAGCTTCAAATTCTGAGGCAAAAGCTTTTCCTTGACGCTGGAGGTGCAGCCGAGGAAGAGTTCCAGGATGAGCACCTGTTTGAAAATTCTGAAGGCTCAGCCCTAGAGCCTCCAAAGTGCGGACAGTTGCCCGAGCACTCTGATGCTCAGAGTGCCAGTGCAATAGCTTCACGGGGGGGAAGTGTAAAAACTTCACGTTGAATGTGCCAGTGCCAGTCTGAAGGGCAAACTCCAGGGAGCCAGGGAGCCAAGGTGGTGCTGTGAGGCAGCGTTGATGAGCTTGAAGAGTTCCAGGATGAGCTGAGGCAAGGCCAGGGAGCCAGTCTCCAGCAGGAGAAGGCCACCATTCGAATTCTAAAGTAGAATTGGTCTGGGACCTTCTGTGCAAACCCGAAGCGGGAGAAGGAAGGCATGATGAGGTGCAGTGCCACATCTCAGCACTTCGGAGGGGAAGCCAGAGCCCTCGGTGTGGGATAGGGAACTGTGCAGCCTCTTTGTGCTGACCATGCTGATAAACCCCACCGAGTTACGATCAAGGGGATCAGCACAGAAGTTCGGCAAAGTCCAAAGGAGTCGCAGTCAGGACTAGCGAAAGCGTCACCCTGTTATTCTTTTCTTTTCTTGTTATTCTTGCTTGCTTTTCTTGCTTGATTTTTGTGCAGGGACGTTGAGAGCCAACCCAAAGAGGGAGAATGATGTGATCTTCAGGTGTAGAGGATGCACCGACGAGGATGACATCACAGCGACAGGTTCGCACATGGGCACCTCCGAGTCCACTGAGCAATGATCGACAGTGGAAGGGATGCAACCATTTCAAGAAAGCGAACCAGGACCTGTGGTGATGACAGAGTGGTTCATTTTTTGGAGTACTTGGTTGAGCCAGGTGCTGAAGAGAGCCAGCGACTGATCCAAAGTGATCGTCCGATCGTGGCATGGTCACCTTGTCGTCTGTGAAGTTTTCTTAGCAACTGAAAAGAGATGGGTAGTGATTTTTCAAGATATTCTATAACAGTATGTTATGGTTATGGTCGTTAAATTGTGGTGACCGTTCAATGTTTCAATGCCTTTTTGTTAGGGGATTCTTTGGTGATCCAATTTTTTTGTAGCGGTGTTTAAACACGGGCGCTTTAGCAGAGGGTGATGTGAGGATTCTCCTGAAATCTACTCAGTTTCTGTATCCTCTTCATTGGAATCTGCATTCAACTGGCCTTCAATTGGCCATCGCATCATGTTTTCGCCATAAGAGTCTCCGCCAAAAGATTTGGTGGTCATGTCGATACCATTCTCGGAAACGAGGAAACTTGGAGATCGAGAGCAGAGAGAAGAACACGGAGAAGTCCTACCAGTTTGAGTGTTTCCACAATGTGTTCATATCAAACTGACAAAATTGGTATCTAAGAAAGACTGGAGAATCTATGCGATTCTGTTTCTTCATATGTTCTGCCAGATTACACCTATGATAAATAAATATATATATATAGATATATATAATATACATAGATCTGGGATGATGTTGGCATATGAAGGCGTCCTTTTTTTCCTGAAGCAATTATTCAAAATCCAGCTCCTTGGGCACCTGATTTTTTGGGTTCTAAGTGGTTCTAAGGGTTGGGAGAAACGTGGTTGGTTTCCACCCTCGAAATTTAACATGGATACCCCGAAATGATGTTTTTCATTCGATGTATCTCCTTTCAAATATGGCTATTTTGGGTATCGGTATCTATCTTCAATTTCAGCAGGGTAAACGCAGGATGAGGACTTGAGTATACCTGCCTTGTTGCAAACACCTCACGTGGTCCTCCTTGATGAACAAGATCCTGCACCACTAGTGACGTTTGAAATGTTTGAATCCCAACAAACATTAGTGGTAAACTACCAAGGCCCCCTGGTTAAGTCTGTTATAAAATTTCCATTAATATTGGTATTTTTACTAACAGCTGCAAAAGCAAATGAATTTGGGATGAAACGAAAACGAAAAGATGGAAGCTGAAAATACCAACTTCATCTCGATGTCCTGAGTCGAATAGAGTGGGTTTTCGATTCGGCCCGATAAAGGCGAACAGCCAGGAACGAATATTGATAGCCCTTGGCGTTGAGCAAGCAAGCAAAAAACAGGGGTGATTTTGGAGTGAGTGCAGTAGGTCTTTGGTAGTTTCTTGGGCATCAATTGAACATAGTGATTTTGTAGATATGATATGAGTGCAGTAATTTGCATATGATATATTAAGTCATATTAGATGATATATGACTGAATGACTGTATGTAAATAGAATACAAATATATGAGATGTATGTATGTTTATATACACATAAACTTCACCTCCTTTCCCACTTATACAACTCACCAATTTGCAGGGTGATTTTGTTTTTTTTCCCACCTCGAAAGGTCAATGGCTTTACAGATCCCGATGGCTGGCGTTATGCCAGACATTTTGGAAAGGGTGCTCTTTGGAGGTTTGGAACGTTTGGGGAGGAAAGGGTGGGGTATGGAAGGGGAAACAAAAAAACCCATGGCCTTAAAGGAAGCTTGATCACGTTCATTTTTTTTCTCAAAAGCAAATCATTTTTTCATCCAGCAGCACAGCAGCATTTGTTTCCCACGCTTAGCTATCCCGCATAAGAAATATAAAACATGACATGTTGGTGCTTCCAACAAATTGCCATGGGGCCCAACAAAGTTGACAAAGGAAGGATTCTTTTGCAAGCTTCATCTCTAACAGCGAAGCTGTTGATGTTTTGGTTTTGAAGCCCTTTTTTCCCGAGCTAAAACTGTATCAACAAAAAGATAAGAGTTTCTGTATGGGACAAATAGACATTTTGGGAAGGACATGGTTTATGAACATTCACATTTCCCACAAGTTTTCAAGACTCCAGAGGCGGAGCCGATAGACCTAGTTCGAATTTTTGAGGTATCAAGATGGGCACCCAATTTCTTGAAACAATTCGGAAAGCTGGATTCAAGATCCAAACATCTTGGAAGTCTGGAACATTCGCATGAATTCCAATTTGCCTTGAGCAGATCTCAGTAACAGCCTCTTGGTTACTCCAAGATAACCTCTCTGATGGCCCACACTTTCCATTGCAATGGATGTAGTGGACAACACTCGAGTTGCTTATGTAATTGTACTTGGATACTTGGAGATGATTATTTACGCAATAGTGGGGATTTGTAGATCCATTGTGAGGATTCCAAGATAACCATTCTTTATAGAACATCTTGGACAAGTGTAGCACAAGTGACCCAGTGTCTCCTGGTTTCTTTGGCCAGGAACACCTTCCAACATCAGATGTTTGTACGACGGCGTCGACATGTGTGGCCACTCACACTGCGGGAGGTGCTGGGAAAACCATGGAAAACCAATAGCCGTAGCTATGGGGGGGGTGCTCTATGGATTTTTCCCCCTAATCGCGGGTTGCTAGAGGGTTCCTACTTTCGAAAGCAATGGGGATAAAGTGGTGTTGACTCGGATGGCACTGCATGAAATGTCTACCGCAGCAACAACTGAGAGCGCCAAGTTGGAACCGGGAAAATTCGAGATCATATTCTGTCCCCTCAAATTCCCTCCATCCTTAGGAGCATCTCGTGTCATAACAACCATATTTCCTTTCATTTAAGCCATATCGTTTCATCCATATCATATCGGCTCCAATTATATGTGTTTTTACATTAAACATATATAATGACATCCGGATGGCTTAGTCTTCCGAGATCCACCCCCTTGGATGTTGAGGTTGGCCGTCCTTTGAACGAGGCACGGCAGGGAAATAGCTTTGCCGTTTGAATCTAAGTTGTGCCACTATTGCGGGAGACGGTGCATTTAAAGTTAAAGGATCTCGAAGTGTGGGATGCAGCCGTATGGTAAAAGGGCTGTTTTTGGCAAAAATTCATTCCCTTTCTCTCCCCCCTTTTTTTCCTTGGGGGAAGCAGAGGTGTATTTTCTCGATTGACATGGTGAATGGCAGGACTTTTTGACACACCCAATTTTGAGACATACATAAGGCTTATCTACTCACATATAAATATAAATATAAATATATATATACACATACATACATCATTGATTTGACAGAGAAACAACTTTGAATGATCAGGAATGATACCAGCTTGATTTGAATGATCAGGAATGATAACAACTTGAGTTGAATGGTCAGCAATGATACCAAGTGAACTCAGGATGTGTAGCAAATCCCACCTAAATGGCCCAAGATCTAAGGAAACTTGGAGCTTGGTGAATTGTGATTCCATTGCACCGCTATGGAGCTTATGAGTCTACTGAAGCGGGTGTGAATCACCTGTGAATTTACCATGCAAAATTTGTATCCTGAATCCATGGTAGGGTAGCATCACTTCTAACTCTTGGGGATCGGCAAAGAAACAAATGAATGAATACATGAATTAACGAAATCAACAAATAGATAGATACATTAAAACAGCAAATAAATCAGTATACATAGATATGATTCCTTTCTTTCCCTCCACTTCGGGAAAAAAATCAAGAATTTTCCGTGGAAACTCCCGGAAAGCAACTCCTTCCAGGGATCTAAGACGCCCAAGGGTGAGGTCTCGACTGGAACTTTGCCAGGCGAGGGAGGAGAAAATTGGGGGCAAAATTTCCCATTTCGGTAGGGGTTTTACTTTGAAAGTTCAAGAGTCAAATTTGACCTTTATGGTTGAGTGGGAGATGATTCCAATCCCTATAGGACCTAGGATTTGAAAGCTATGTGCGATGATGATGAACTTTTGTTGGTTGCAACTCATTCCAGGGACGTCTTTTGGAGTAGATTCGTTGAGCAGGGTTTTGGTCAGATTCTAGAGGAGAGAGAAATGAAAAAGGCATGGTGCATACAGGTGCAGAGTTTTGTGTTCCTGCAAGAGAAAGTTCTACTCTCCCTCAAGAACATAGCACATGAACAATGGTGGTTAAACACTTCCTTACATTTTTTTTGGGCATGGTGCAAGAAAACAGCAGGTTGCCGGTCACGCTCTGTTGTTGGGTGTAAAAATGTGCCATGTTTCCCCCGGCACCAACCTGCATCATCCATCTCTCAACGACGCGAGGTTTCGTTGAGGGTGACTTGAAGGCACGCCGTTGCGGCCCGTTTTTCCCATGCTTTTCTGCAGGGTGTTTTTTCTCAATCATGGCATGGAAGATCCACCATTTGTAAACTATATATATATATATATACATACATAAATATATATATATATATATGGGTCTTGGGGGGGGTACCATATATGTATGCATATGCATATAGATATATAGATACACATACATTATGCAGACTGTATACGATATAGATGTTTCCCCTTGGATGTTTTTTTTCAAGGGACAATTGGGTGTACCCCTAACAGTGTACCAAAGGTATCTAGTGTGTTCTCTAGGGATTCTTGGGGATCATAACCCAGAAAAACCCACTATATAGGGCATATATATGGACTTGCCGTAGGGGTACGCTGGTAGGGGTGGGTACATCCAACTATCCCCTGATTTTTTTGGATTTTCAGCCTAGCTATGGTAGATTACAATGATGTCCCAACCCTCCCCCCTTCAACAATGATCATACACACTGTGCAGATGCTGTAAGGTTGTATTATGTGATATGTTAGATCTACCCCTGGGCCCCAGCATGCCAGTCACCTTTTTTGGAGGACCTTTTAGACCAGTTGTCGTTTCACTGACAATGCTTAGACTTGTTGCTTCCGTTTTTTTTGTTGTTGCAGAAAATTAGACCTCCAGGTTTTCTCCATCTTCGGGGTGTCACTTGAAGCAGCTCCCAACCAAAAGCCACATGTTTTTTTCGTTTGCCAACTTTTTCACCATCTATTTTGGCACCGAACAGTTTTTTGAAAAGGCCATAGTTCGCACGGTTTTTCAGTCCCAAAAAAATCCCCGTTTCAAGGCTCGCACGCCCCGTCCTTCCTTGTAGGGAGACTTAGGCAGTTGGGTCAGTTGGTCAGGCAACATGACTGGAGACTTGGAAGGTGAGGCGGAGCCACTGAAATTGCGGGAATTTCATCTGAACCAAACACCTGCATTGTTGGGTTCAAAATGTTAATTTTCCCGGGTGTATTGTACAAAATTGGTTGTTCAGTCAAAAAGCATGCAAGCATGGTGATTTGGAGGGCTAATTGTAATGGTGATGTGGGGAGTTTGATGGCGTGAAAGTCAGTATTTACCATGCCATCAAAACGTACCAGACAGCACTTCACATCATCACTTGGGCAACCATTTCCTCAAAGCGCACCTCCACTTTTCACACCGTGGCCGAGGGTTTCCAGTGGCGAGATGTCAGTTGGTCGCCCCTTGGATGCACGAATGATGCAGATGGCTCAGACAATAGTTCAATAGGTATCAATAGGTGATGATTTTTGTTGCAGTCTTCCATTCATAGGGTTGATGCCTGCTATGTGATACAGCATTTCAGTTCAAATGTATCAGGTAAGGAGTGGTGAGTTGTGTTGAAGTTGTATCAGTTGTATGAGTTATGACATTTTCTGCACTGATTCTTTGAGAATCATACACCGAACACCTCTTGGTGAAACGTTTTTTCTTAGAGCACTGGATAGTTTGAATCGCAGTGCGGTGATGCTGGAGAGCAGCATAGGCAACTATGTGTAAGTCTAAGACAATATGAGCGAGTGTCTGGCCGTTGAAAGGAGCTGCTTAGGTATTATACGAAGGCCACCAAAATCTGAGATGATGATGCTGATAATGACGCTATGCATTTGTAATTTCTGTAGTCAAAATGATGCTTGAAACAAACAACCGATTTCCATTGCCCAACTTTTGCACACACCAAAGCAGTTTGAGAACCTAAGAACTGAATCTGAATGTCCCCCGTTCCTTGTAGCCGGATTCCAGGGCTCCAAGGTGGTTTCCAATAATCAAAATAATACCGGAATAGTTTTTCAAAAACCCGAGGTGGTTTCTGTTGCATTTCCGATTTTGGGAATTGGCTACCAGTTACGTTAAATATACATATGTATATATATATACATATCATCTATATCTATGTGTACATTTCTATACATATATAAATCTATGAACAGGCAGGGGTTGAGCATTCCGGGTTCACATTGCAAAGGATCCATCACTTCCTTTTGCAAAGCTGACGGTGCTGAGGAAAGGAGTCGATGCCAACCCCAGCCGCGGCAGTTGAAACGAATGAGGCGCTGTGAAGATCCGAGCAACGGATGGTGGGCCAAACAGATTGTACACAGTAGCACCAGCGGGAGCCAGGGCACAAGTTTATTTTTTCAAACCATGCTTGACTAGGTGGTTGTTTCATTTTTTAAGAATTTTCACCCCTATTTGGGGAAATGATCTAATTTGACTAATATTTTTCAAATGGGTGGTCCAACCACCAACCACATCAAGCTGAACCCCCTTTTTTTTTGAAAAGAGGCCAAGAAATTGAGAGATTTTTACGACCACAGAAACAGTTGAATCAGCTATCAAGGTGAGGCTGGCAATCCTCTTCACCTTAGGGATTGGCGGATTTTTCCAAAAACTCCTGGGTGGTTGATGGATGTTTATTGGGACATAATCCTAGCCTCTTTTTGAAGTATTATGGTATCCTCTTTTGTGCAAGTGGCTCACTTGCTAGTCAATATCTACACCGGTCAAAAACGTACATACATATGTACAGTACATCCATGAATGTTTTCATCTAATTGCAACACTCGCTATATACATTCTAATACGCCATTCATTATATACATTATCTATGGATTCATAGATGGATAGACAGGAGATACTTGCCTACTTTCCACAAGAACTTCCATCACTTCATGTGTCGATCGATAATTTTGCTCCTTTGGTGGCCAGAAAACTAGCACACTCAACCACCTCCTGTCCAACAAAAACAACCTGAGGCACCACTAAAGGGACCGAACAGTGTCTATGACATCCAATGATGGGAGTATTATAAATTTTGGGGTAATTGGTTGGCCTTTCCCATATGAGTCTCACCCTCCATGATCGGGTACTTACCCGTATTACCCTCCCTGAAACAAACAGCGAGCTTGGTGGGTTGAATACACCCGGTGGTTGGCAAGGCGAAAGGTCTCGAGTTTGGCATTGCAAGGACACCGTTTCATGACATGTACCAGCAGTGCCCTGGAAATGCCAACGGAGAAGTTTGGGGGGATGAGATGAGGTCGTCGAACCCCAAAAAAAGTGGGGAGAGAGAATGTGGCATGAGTCTTTTTTGTCTCTCTTTGTAGCAGACTCTAGAACAGTTTTTGTTTTTTGAAATCGCTATGGAATTGAAAGAGGTAGAAATCACCAAGCATCAAAACCATGGGTTTCGAATCATCCAAAGATGAGTTTTCGCTGCCCATACCAAGTTTCGGGGGCAGTTCACCCAGTTTCCCAGATCCTGTCGATCTACCCTTCGCTGAAATTCACATCGCAAATGGAAATCCCCATCTTTCCTGGTTTATACCATCAAAATGGTGGATTTTTCATGGTGATGTTAGTTTACAGGAGTGTACCTATTATTAGATCCTATCAATTCTTTTGACAACCAAAAAAAGAGATGTGGTTTACAAACTCCTAGTTCGTTTTATCTGTTTATAATCCCGCTTGTTATATTTTCTAAGAGACCCCCATCCTGATCTTGCAAGGTACTTGCTCCGCTTGGGCTTTCTCCAACGGCAGATTGAGCCTGGATACCCCAAGTTCGGTAGCTTTTTTTGGTTTCGGGAAATACGCCCCCTTATTTCAGGTAAATCTATATTGGTTGGTGAACTATTTTTTTCCATTTGGCCAGTGAGTATACATTTGAAAATTTGGGGATAGTTTAGATATCAGCATGGTATAGGATTTGGTCATGGATTCTAGTGATTGCTAGATAACTAAGGCGTTTTTTGGTGAGAAACCGGTGGTTTACACCCTCGAAGTTGAAGGTCGGAAGGTCTTCCAACCATCATTCAGTGGGGGCTATGTGAAAAACTTCGGGGATGTTTACACGTGTCTGTATATATAGATTGTTAGATATCTTCTTTATGGAAAGTTCTTGGCTTCTTCAATGCCAATTACTCGTATCCCTGAAGATTGGGATAGGGACAGCATGGAGCAGTCAGGAAAAAGTCTGAAAATCGTTGCACGCTCTGATTGACTTGAATCCTTCCAAGATCGATGCTTGAAACATAGGGGAGCTGGGTAGGTTTAGCAAGATCGTAAGACATTTTCTTGCCATGGTAACTTTCCGATAAATAAACGCCCCTACTCTCCGGTAAACTAACACAGCAATGGAAAATCAGCATTTTCAATAGGGAATACATCTTCAATCCGGGCCCATTTTCCAGCCAGCTATGTTAGTTTACTGGAGTGCATCTTTTTCTTTGTGGAGGACCTTGAGTAGCAATTCATCACTTTTGCGGGGGCAACTATCAGCTGGGATGCTATATAAGATTCAAGATGAACATTGTAGCCGAAGCAACCTCAACAAACAGTTTCCCCATGTTGGGACTGCCAAAACAATCAAACTGTCATGGTCATGGGGTGTATCTCATTACGTATCGGACTCCAATTTATTTCGGATGCTTGCAACCTCTTCGTTTTTTTCGGACTCTGCTGGGTGGGCACTTTCATCCACATTGTAACACGTGATGTACAGATACATTATATATATATACATATTCTCATTTGTTGGGCATGACCCCCATGTTGTTTGATACCTGAGTTTTTCTACACCATGCCCACCGTGATCTTCATCCATAGGTACTGGATGGATTGGTACGAGCGCAGGAAGAACCTCATCTTGGGAGGGCACCTTGGATGGTCCAATGGTGAGAGTTGGTGAGAGATGGTGGCCTGAAATGGTCATTAGATTAGCTAGCTGGTGGCAACTCAAATATTCTTTATTTTCACCCCGAAAATTGGGGATGATTTCCAATTTGACGATATAATATTTTTCAAATGGGTTGGTTCAACCACCAACTAGATTAGCCACCCCATTTTTTTTGGGGGGAGATCCAAGGTTGATGCTAAGATCTATGGGAAACATTTTGGAGGGATTTGGATTTGCCTTGTTTGAAAATGACTAGTGTATTGTCAGGTTGGGTTGGTGTCTTGTAATGATCCCACTGGTGGCCTGAGTGTTTTTTGATTGTGTTTGTGTGACATGTGGGTATGACATGGTGAGATATTTTCCGAGTCGTTGAAGGAAACACCTTATGGTACAGCGTTTTTGTGAGTTCTTTGAGACTTCAGAGGCAACGTTTAAGCATGAGGATATCAAGATGATTCAAGGTGTGGAAATTCTGTAACTTTGATAAGGAATATACTCCCCCGAAAACTAGTAGGTTCCCTGAAAAATTGTGGTTGGAAGACACCCCTTTTTAGGCTCGACATGTTAGTTTTCCGGGGGTGTAAATCTCAACCTTGACCGTTCCTTTCCTGAAACCACAACAAAAAATAAAAACTGAGGACTCTTGAAACTCAGAATTTTGCCTTGATATTGGTCAGATTCTCAGTGGCTATGAGAATTTTTGGCTGATTCTGAAAACCTGAGGAAAATTTGGGATCTAATACAATTGGCAAGCAGGAGTTGATACTATTGCTTGTGAAACTTCAATCTGGAAGGTCCTCTGGCAGGAAGTCCTTAGATTCAGCTTGTGTGCGGTTTTGCGTTGTGCTTGCGTCTCAAGTCCTTCTGAAAAAGTAGGAAACATTTCTCTGTGTCCACAGAAACAAGTTACCTTTGACAGGATTGGTGGCATTGTGGGATTGGCACACTCACTATGGGTTGCCAAGAATACGTTATTCACCTCATTCTTTTTACTACTCAAGCAAAATCATCCAGATTTGCAAGCCATCTATCAGCCTGGGATATATTTTTTGAAAGTCTGCACTTTTTGAAAGTTCAACATGGAACCTGAAAAATGCTAATTTCCAAGTCTACGAATCTCCTGGGCTATTCGTTTTGGCGGGAACTAGCCCGGGTTAACTGTTAGCGAGCCATCTGCTCATCCAGGTGTCCTTGCTGCTGTTGGCCGCTTGGCTTCTACCAACTCGATTTCTATGCCTGGCGTCCGAAGCTAAGCGGGCAACGGGCAACCTGCGGGCTTAGTAAGCTTCCCCCCCTTAAAAATTTTGCTGGGTCCCCCGAGGAAAATAGATAGAAATTGGGTTTTACCTTCACCCTCCTTTATTCCATACAGCGACTTCGCTCTTGGGACCGGGATACACCCAAGGGGATCATAGGAAAATCCACTCAAAAGCACCATCCACATATTTCAGGAATTTGGAGCTTGCTGAAATTTGATTCCATTCATTCCGATTGTAGGGGTGGCATCGCTTCTAAGAAAAGCACTATTCAAGACAGATGTCTCTTGACACTGCAGCAGTTTGATGAGAGACTGTTCCATTCACCCAGATTCATAGGTATTTTCTACTGAGAAAGGGATGATCTTTTCTTCCCATCTTCAGGGGTTTTTTGGTTGTAGAACGGCAGGATGGTATCTCAGGATGCATCAGCTTTGATTGAAATTGTTACCTCGAAGAAAAGCAGCTATGGTCAAGGTGGTTTGTAGAGGGAACAACAGCCTCTTTTCCAAAAAAGGCATGAAGAAATACACATTTCCAAACTCAAACTATTGAAAAGATCACAGTATATACGATCTCAACATTTTTTTCGACATTCATGCCAGCCAAAGTGAAATTTTTCTCGCCCTTTTTTTTTGGATCCGGCAAAAACGCCCCCACTAAAAAGGGCCGCTGAGAATCTCATCCAGATCTTACACCCCTGAAATTTAACATAGCCCCTGAAAATAGGCAATCCCAAAAGGAAACTCATCTTCCAACCATCATTTTTCAGGGGCGAGCTGTTAAATTTCGGGGGTGTATCTATGCGATTGAGGTTTATCTATGCAGTGTTCTGGGATGGCCTCACAATGGGTCATTTGATGCGTCACTTGGGCTGTGTTTTTGTTGGACTTGGACCCCAAATGAAGGGCCTCAAAATCTACCCTCCAGGAAACTAACATATCCCCAAAAAAGGCCATTTTGAGTCGATGATTTTCCTTTTTCGCAAGGTGGGATATGTTAATCCCCTGGAGGGTATCCTTTTTTTTTCAAGTACAAAAATGGACCTTCTTTTTTTTGGGGGGTGGGTCTGGAGGCTTGAAGTTCACTTTCATGTTGAGATTTTTTGCAATTGATGACTTTTTTACTTTCAGCCATGGCCAATCACTGTCTGAGGAATTACCTATTGTAAGTTCTCCGACCATTTTAAGCACAGGAGTTTCAGTTGTCCACCACGAATTGAAAAAAGCATTCCCTCCCAGGGAAGTTACTCTATTCACTGTCCCCCAATGAGCTATTTGGCCTTCTTTAGAAACTGATTTGAAACTGCAGCGCGAACGGTCAGAAGAAAAACACGAAGAAATGAACACGGCCACAAGCCGAGAAAACGGTGGAGGGGGCAACTTCAACAAAGAAACATCTAAGAATACTGGAGTACCTGATACTTGAGCAATGATTGTAGCATCAAGAAGATGGGGCCATTAAAATTCTTCGTTTTTAATGATTGAACTATTGTCAAGTGCGCGGATCATCGTCGAATCTCAGAGTTTTGGGTACATAAATACACATAAATACCATCTTTGATGGGTCCGAGGTGAACATCGAAAGGTCTTTTTGAAGTCTCTCAAGGAGATTTGGGTGGATGAATGGCGGGGTTGATGGCAGGGTTGATGCTCGCAAAAAGTGAAAGAACCACAGCAAGGATGGATGAAACCCTACCAAATCGTTTGATACACTCAAAAACACATTTTGGAGGTGGGTTACAGCCTTCACAACAGATGTGTGTACACTCTATACTTGTTTTTTGTGATGGATTGGAGTTTCCATCAATGAAGGACTAGTGTCTTATGAATCCATTTTGAATTCGATGATTTTTGGGGCCCAGTCACCAGGGGTTGTGCTTGGGGGCAAATGCCCAAGACATGTGGTGTTTTCAAGCCTTCCGCACGGCAGAAGTCTTTGCACTCAGAATTCGCCACATTTTCCATTGGTCTTTCTTCACGGGGGGTTATCTGCCATCGAATCAAGGCAGGGTTTAACATTACAGTTTTTTTTTTGGGGGGGGTCATGGCACAAAATGGTTACGGGCCTCATGTCCTCCAAAATCGCCCAGCTTCACTTCAGAGAACATGTTTTTTCGAATCTCCGAAGCCATTTCAGCCTCGCTGGTCACTGAAGTAACGCACGGCCCTCGTTTCAACACACTTTCAGGCGGGGAAATCGGGAGTGCTAAGGAGGGATGACAGGGGATGAAGATGGACCATTTGGGCCAGTGCATTTGCGATATGGATGTGAGTATTGACGTGAAATTGGATCTCAATTTCGGTGTTTTTTTTCAAGACTTGGCAGGAAGCCCAGAAACGATGTGCATACAGCTTCCTTTGAGTTTCAATTTAGGATTCACCCCCACTGTTGTGGTATATATACATGTTCATATTTGTGGTATATATATATATATGTTCATATTTCAGAAGACGTTTTTCTCAACATTTCGAAGTATTAACTTGAAAAACATTCAACACCACTTAGTGGCTATGATAAGCTTCTGTTTTTTTTTTAAACCCCAAGCAACCTACGGCCATGATCCCGCAGGTCGTTCGTCACCATGAGCATGTTCAAGCGCTTCGTTGAACCTGGCCGCCTGGCATTGATCACCTTCGGTCCATGCGCTGGAAAGATGTACCTTGGTAGTTCCGGGAGAGATTTTTTTTTGGGGGGGACCCGGAGACAAAAAAGCACACAATTTCTGTGTTTAGAGATACCCTCCGGTAAACTAAGATAGCTGGCTGGAAAATGGACCCGGATTGAAGATGTATTTCCTATTGAAAATGGGGATTTTCCATGGCTATGTTAGTTTACCAGAGGGTATGTATTTGGTTTTTGGTTGGGGGGAGGCGGGCCGGTTGGGAAAAAGCACGCAATTGGAGAATTTTTCTGTGTTTCGAGATGTGCGTCTCTGTGTGGTTTTTGGTTGCGGGGGGGGGGGAAGTTGGTGTTGTTATTTTTGGGCTTCGTGGATAGCGGAGTTTCAATTTTTTTGTTGGGGCGGAGGTTTTGTTTTTCTATAAAGAACACACACATGCCACTCCATGTGAATTGCTGTTCTAATTACCTACCGCCGTGTTTCTTGGAAAAACCTAGGACTATTTGGTAATTCATGGACGAAACACCACGGTCTTTCCTCGTTGATAAACATGTATTTTCGACAGGTTTTTCAGCCATATTGAACTACTTGAGGGTATATGACACTTGGAGCGCGAATAGTGGATATTTTTTTATGCACAAACCACCAATGTCACATGTTTCGCTAGAGGAGTTGGGAGGTCCCCATCAATTCTTAAATGGTGCCTTTGATGCCTGGGCATGTCATTGTTGGGATCGTCTGATTTTACGTGTTGTTGAAGGTAGCAAATCAAACGGCCAGAGTCAACCTCCACTTGTTGTGCTAGGGCTGAGCAGCACCATGCAGAGGATTCATTATAAGATGTGGCCAGCCCCTGTAGTTGTACCTCGTAACTCTAACACATAACCCCTACCAATCACCAGAGTTAAAAATTTGATCCTAACTTTCCGGCCCCACATCGAAAATGATATACTACGATTAGGACAAACAGCATTCAACAACGACTTCAACGAAAATCGACTAGGAACCATCCAACCCTCGTTGAAGTTGAAGTGACCAACCTTTTTTGCCGCAGGTGCACCATCATCGATATCGTTGACCAAAAGCGTTCCTTTGGTCCATGGTGATGTGTTGATTTAATGGCCGCAGCCGGCCACATCATGGTTTGCGTTTTTCCTTTTTTCCAATGAGATGATTGATCAAAATATGTTCCAGGTGTAGTTGCAGTTTTTTTTGTCAACTTCAAAACATGATGCAAATGGAAGAATCAGCATCATTTGATTTTGTGATGTTCGGGACCCCCATGCCCATTCTTTAAGATTTATTGCTTCACCTGTTTCCTTTTTGACGCAACAATTTTCTCAAGTGCACCAGTTGTTCGCACTGGTAACCAGTGGGCAACCCCCAGGTGCAACCCGAACAAAAAATCCCGCTGTTGAGCTGACCCTTAGGCCTTAGGCCACAACGCGCAACGACGCAACACGATCCACTCGGACCTTCAGCCCTTTTTTAACGACAGAAACCATTTTGGGCAATTGAGTTTGTTGGTAAAACGGGTATATACTTACCTCCTGCCAACAAAAAGGCCTTGAGAGATCTGAGCCAAAAACTTCCAATTGGTGGGGATGTTTTTTTCCCCTGAAAACTAACATCTCCCCTGAAAATTGATGGTTGGAAGATGCTTCCAAATGGCCCTCCAAGTACCCTTTACCAATTTGCTTTTAAGAAATGCTTCCAATTTGTCCGATGTTTGCCCCAGGCGTGGTGGTGGATGGCCCTGAGAGTGTCACCGGAGTGCCTTGTTATCTCCACAAGATAGGTGATGTCGCTTGTGGGTAGGTAGCTTCGTAAGGGAAATCTTGCTTATTTCCATGGAATTCCAGGGTTGGTGAAATATGATTCTATTATACCCAGATATTGGTTGAAAGATCTTCTCATCACTTGTTTACTTTCTTAGCGATTAGACTATGCATGGTGTGTGTGTGTTGTTTTTTTTTTAAAGGAAAGGTGTTCAACTTCGAAGCTTCCCCTGCAATCATGGCTGGACAACCTGTATAACTGCCTAACGTAATTTGCCCAGAATCAAATAAGGGTTTTAATAAAGCGGCCTTAAGGAAAACCAATGGTTCATCCGAGGTGCGCCGCCACATGATGCCCATCAAGCGATTGAGCTTGACCGACTTCCGTGCCCCAGCGGGTGATGATAGATAGGGCGGAAGGGTTTCCCAAGAGATGGGGTCCCAAAAAGCGCAAAACATGATTTTTGTATATATTTGAATCGTTTTAATGACAAACTGCACGGAAATGAATGGCTGATACCTTTTCCATGTTATTTGGGGTCGATGTTGGTATAATTTTTTCATTTCTGAAGATCTTAAAGAAGGCTCTGGGCTAAGTTGGTAAGGACTCGCCCCTTGCCACTTGGTCAGCTAGTTGCCTCAGACCCGTGTCACCTTTTGATGGGCGGCGCTGGTCGACTGCTTTTGCTTTTCGTTTGCCTTTTCCACGGCTCTTCATCCAGAACCTACTTGGCACCGGTTGCTGCGGAGGCGGCGTCAACGGGCTCGCCATTGGTTCAGAACCTTGAGATCCTTGCAGGGTCGCAAAACGTGGAGAAGGCACGAGATTGCAACGTGCCTGTTGGCACACCACCACGGGTCGCAGATCCCGTACCAGATGTCTCAAATGGCTTGGCTATGCCCCTGCACCCCGAAAGGGAGCAGGAATGGTCCCACTCGCCAATGGTGCAGTGCATGTGGTGCCCATTACAAGGACGTGGCTTGGTGGCCAGAGAGACCCAATCCAACAAGGAGATCATTGAGCCGGAAACAACGAGCTCGAATGACCAAGAAGGACGACAAGAAGAGAGAGCATCAAGAGACGCTCGAGCCGTTTGGGAAACCTACAGCGGCCGACCCTCAGAATGCGACGACTCCATGGGTACCGTCGACACCTACCAGACAAGTTCAAGCGGCAACGGGTGTGCCTACAGCATCCACAGCCGCAACACCCAATGTGGAGAAGTCACAGATGCTGGAGAAGGTGAACTACCTCAAGCAAGCTATGTTGGAGAAAGGCATGGAAGATCCGGCGTTGCTGGAAACTATCGGTGCGTTGGAGGAGGTAGCCAAGACGCAGTCCCAACAACCTTTGAAGTTGACTCACAAGGACGTCACGCAACTGCAGAAGGCAGAGACAAGCCTGACCTCCTTGAGAGAGCAAGTGAAACAGCTCGATCTTCAATGGAAGGAGTGGGACAAGTACATTCAGGACAAGTATGCGGAGCAGCTGAAGCTTTACAAGACCAAGCGTTCGGCGTTGGTGGAGAAGTTCACGGAGCAGAAGGAGAAGGTCGCTACGCTCCAGGACAAGATGAAGCAGGCTGCGCAGAGAATGGAAACCGCCAAAGAGGCGGACGGAGAGCTGCCGCAGATAGAGATCAAGGAGTTCTTCGTCGGAGAGATGGTGGATTTGACAGGACTCGACTTTGGGGACGAGGATACCGAGATGGGGGAAGTTGGCCAGAAAATGCGATGCGGCCCAATTTGGTCTTCAACCTCCATAGTTGCACCATCTCGTCGAAGTTGTCCAAGGTGGGGCTGCGTGTCTGAAGGTTGGTCACTGTCATCTGGATGGTCTGAGTCACTTGGAATAATGTCATCTGCCGTAGCTTCGTCACTTGATCTAGAATCGTCTCGTCGCTCCGAACCGGAGTCATAGACGTGTTGTGCACGAGCGCCACGTTCAGCATCCCAAAGGCGGATGTAGATCTCAAAGTTGGTTCCAGAGTCTTGTGGTGGGATGTCAACTCTAAAATAGTCACCCGTGATCACTCTTCGCTCAGCCACATCCTGCAGCGGCCAAATCCGGTTGTTGCGGCTGACGATGCATCGATCGTGTAGCAAACCACGGCACACATCATAAGAGCGAAGAAAATGTAGAACTCCTTCACGAGTGAAAGCACCCCTGCTCCAAAACACTGCTCGTCTCCTTATTGGGGCAACTCCTGGGGCTCGTCCATGTACAAAAACGTCAAACATAGCCAATACATCAGTCGAATATAGTCGTTGCTGAGTATCATCCCGCCACCGGATGATCAGGGTCTGGTCAGAATCCTGCATCAAATCCGGAGGGGGATGAGCCACATGGTGGAAGCCAACGACCTTATCGACAGGAATACCCCAAGCTGTTGCAATTTCATTCCTTTGCAAAAACGGGTCACCTGGTGTCAAACAGGCTTTCACATGGTCCCTCTGCGTGTGGAACAAATGCACGATCAAATCTTCTTCACTATGATCACAATCTCCATCATCAAAATTGTCAACGTCAGGGGCATCACCTGTAGATGCTGCGGTGCCACCAAAGACGTTGAATGCCGGCGTTCTGGTACTGGTTGACCTTGATGTAGTTGAGCAAGGTCCCATAAAGCCATCTCTGGACTGATCGCCGGTGCTGTCCATAAAAGACCTCACCTTTGGAAACATGTTGACCTGCAGAAGCGAAATTGGATCTGGTAGCAGCTCATCACCCTCATAGCTGATCATGATCACGTTGCTCCTGCGAATGTCATGGTAGAGGTCATCGACGATCAAATAGTGTCCAATTTTCAGAATACATTGATTCTGAGAGCGGCTAAGGCACTGAAAGTGCAATTCACATCCTCGGACAATCTGGTGCCAAGTAGCCCGAATTGGTAGGTATGCCACTGACAAGTGTCTATCCAAGGTTGTAGCTGTGTATTTGCGCCGATCAATCAAAACTGGTTCACGGTGGCCTCCATCACCAAACTCGACAATAATGTAGACACTCGGTAGATGCTGTTCCTCATCTTCCGGTTGAGGCCGTACAAATTGTAGTCGCAATCGCTGTGGTAAGAAGTCACCCCACAAGTCTGGGACTTCTTCAACAATTTGCGCAGACAATGGCGTTTCAGTCACAAAGTCTGCAATTCTATCTCTTCTGCCAATGTAAGTTTGTTGGCATCCAAAGGTGCATAGGCGGAGATGTAGTAGATCTTCTGCAGGAAGTTCACCTTCACATACAACAGGAAATAGTTCCACCCCTTGCCCGTCTTGAAGCTGATGAAATAGAGCATGACCCAGTCTGGTTTGGCGGTCACTTGCAGAGCTCATCCCAACTCCATGCAAAGCAACATCCGTATCCAAGATAGCAGCACTGAACGAAAGTCCAGCAGCGTCCACATAGGCCCCTCCAAAGAGCGCCCAGGGCTTGGAATCCCACGTGTGTAGCTCCTTCTCCATAATAGAAAATGAAAAAGAAGCTGCATCTGGCTCATCCTCATCATTGCAAATCAAGACGTCAAGGCTCTGGTTGAACTTCACGACGTTTTTTGTACTTTCTGCGGCTAGCCCCTGAGGCGGTTTACAAGCCGTACCATGAAGTTTCAAATGAGGGTGAGGCCTTTGAATTGGAGTTTGCTTCCACCATATCTCTGCTCCAATGGATGGATGCTTGCATCCCTTTCCCTGCATGGGACCTTCCGCAAGGGTCTGATTGGAAACCGACCAGCCTACCCTGGACGACTCTACGATGGTGGAACTATGAACAACCTGACAGTTTGCACTTCTACACTGATGGTTCTTCCAAAGATGATTGTGGAGGAGCTGGCTGCGTTCTCTTCGTTCAATGCGGCGCACAATGGTTCTACGGAGGCTATTTGGCGCAGAACACCCACAAGTCTTGCGCTCATGTTGCAGAGCTGGTTGCGATTTTACAAGCCTTTCACTGGGGTGCAACTATACTTCATTGGCTTTCTGTGCTTAACCTGCCCTACCCGGAGATATGGATGCACTATGACTCAACCTCCGCAGGACATAAGGCAACTGGCCAGTGGGGTGGTGCTAAAGAACCTACCTTGACTAGCAACCTGCGCTCCCTTGGCCGGATGATTGAGTTCCGATATGGAGTGAGTTTCAAAGGACAACATGTTTTTGGCCACTCTGGTGACCCAGGAAATGAAGCTGCTGATACCATTGCCCGGCTGGCAGCTACTTCTTCTTCCCTTGGAGCCACATCAGCATGGGCAGTATACTTTGCGGAAAATGCCGACCCTGCGTTGGATTGGTTGTGGGCTCTTTGGAAGCCAGAGTGGATTGGCCGATGGAAGGGCACTCGTGTTTCATTGCCTCCTCCACAGACCTTGAAACCCGACCCACGGGTCATGGAAGCCCTGGTCAATTCTGGTCAGCAAGCCCCCAAGGTAGCAGCTACTACTTTCAGTCGCATGGACATTACCTATGCCGTAGCCAATGTGTTGACGTTGAGCCCTCAACAAGATAAGCGTACTGGCCTTACCAGTTATGCCCGTACAGAGATGCTGATGAAACAGTTTGCTGAAGAAAAGCTACACTTTGTGGGGGTCTTGGAAACCCGCATGAAAAAGAATATGGCCAAGTCGTCGGACCTCTATCATGTGATCCATTCTCCAGCATCTGCTGGGGGCCATGGTGGAGTTCAACGATGGATCACGAAGACGATGGCGCTTGATACAGAAGGACAATGCTTCGTCAAGGAGGAGCACTTCAAGATTGTGCAAATGACGGCAGAAACCTTGGTGGTCCGCTTTTGCGGTTTTGGTCTACGTTTGATTCTTCTGGTCGGCCATGCCACCCCATACAGGATACCAACCAGCCGAAGTCTCAGAATGGTGGACCTCGTTTGCATCTTCGGTACCAACCAAATATGATCTCTGGGACCGGCTCTGCCTGATTGATGCAAATGCCCGAGTAGGAAATACCCCGTCTACCGTGATTTCCGACTACAAGGCGGAAGAGCAGGACGTGAACGGCGACTATTTCCACGACTTTGTCATCCAGAACAGACTTTGGTGCCCTTCTACTTTTGAAAGGTTCCATGATGGCCGATCCGGTACGTGGCAGCACCCACGTTCACAGACCTGGCACCGTTGTGATTTTGTCTGCCTGCCCCAGTCATGGGACTCGACTTCTGCTATTCGTGGGTCAATGATTCCATTGATTTGTCCCTCAAACGAGATGATCATCGAGTTGCATGTGTGAGAGTTGTCCTGACGGTCCTACATCAACCTGATGCATGGCGACACCGAACCCCACGGTACAATGTGGAAGCACTATCGCAGGACATGCGCTACAATTATTATGAAGTGGCCAAAGACTTGCAGGAGAACCTCCCGGTGGCAACATGGGAAATGGATGTGCACACTCACCTCCATAATCTCCAAGGTGCTATGCAGAAATGGTTGCAGAAATGGTACCCTCCACAAAAGAAGAGGCACATGTTGGCACATTGGTTCCAATGTTGGCTCCGTGGTCGTACTGTGGAAGAACGACCTACGAAGCCTCTGGATTTCCTTTGGCCAAGCAAGAGAGTGAGTTCAAATGTATCAGTCGAAAAGTGACCGCTATGCTTCGTGCTGATGACAAAGCCTACTTTGACAGACTGGCTGAGACAATAGGTGAGGGACCACCTAGCACGCTATGGCGAAGAGTGAAATGGGCCCTACCCAAGGTGCAGGCCAAAGCTCGCCTATCTGCGATGAAATTGGAGGCTCTCGATGAACAATGGAAACCCTACTTTGCAGCTCTTGAAGCAGGAGAAGAACGATCACTGGAGGATTTGGTGCACTGTTGTCAGTCGAGACAACTCCACAACAGCCAACAGCGCATCTCACCGACTTTGAGAGAGGTTCCAACACTTGGACAGGTAGAAGCAGTTCTGAGAGCCACATCGATGCACCGCACACCAGGACTGGATGGTATTTTTGGAGACTTGCTGCATCTTGCAGCCGCAGAGCTTGCGCCATTGGTCCACGACTTCTTTCTCAAGGAGACCATTTGGACTATGGAGGCCGTACAGGCCAAAGGCGGTCAGATGACCCCAATATACAAGAGAGGCATGATGCTCAAAGCAGCCAGTTATAGGGGCATAATGCTCTTGGGGTCTATCCCGAAGAGCTATCACGCATGGCTTCGAACACGTACCATGCAATGCATTGAGGATGTGCACTCGGATTCACAACTTGGAGGCTTCGCAGCTCAACAGGTGAGCTATGGATGTCAGCTGGTGCAGGGTGTCGCTGCGGCTGCAAAAGCGGCTGGGTTACCTTCTGCTTGCCTATTCGTGGCTGTGCGCAGCGCATACCACCACCTCATCCGTGAGCTGGTTATGGGCATTGATCTTCCTGCTGACTACGACACAGTGCTTCATTGTCTTCAAGAACAAGGGCTCCCTACGAATGGGGTGCAACAATGGATGCAGATCCCTGACATCCTCCGCCGGATTGGAGCACCAGAGCATCTCATCAGACTTCTCAGGGAAGTTCACAGCGACACATGGCTGACTATGCCGTGTTTTGACGATGTTCTGCGGACCAACCGCGGTTCCCGGCCCGGCTCGCCCTTAGCCGACGCCATTTTTCACGTCCTTATGGTTGACCTTCATCACGAGGCAGATCGAATAGTTGCTGACATTACAGATGCAGATCAGGCCTTCAAGAGCATTGGTTTGGCACTGTCTGCTGTGACATGGGCAGACTACATAGCAATACCGTTGCTTGCCATGTCAAATGATCAGCTGATTGGGATTCTGAAGGAGGCTGCTACCAGACTCTACAAGGCCTTCCGCAACAGAGGTCTGCAACTGAACATGGATCGCTTCAAAACTACGGCCATCCTGGGGTTTCGTGGAGCTGGAGCAGCCGCTTTTCGCAGGGACTACTTGCTGGTGGACAAACCTGGTTGTGCTTTGGAGGTGGGTAACGTTGAACACCCACCCTGGCTACACTTTGCGAGCTCGTATCGCCATCTTGGAGCGCTCTATGTCGCAGATGGAGATCAATCCTATGAGGTTAGAGTTCGAATTGGGATGGCGAATGAGGCTTACCAACTCCTGCGGAAGAAATTGTTTGGGAACAAACACCTGGACAAACGCAGCAGACTCCAGCTGTTCAATGCCCTCATTATCCCCAAGCTCTTTTTTGGTGCAGGCACTTGGGGTTTCCTGCCTCCAGGGACTTTCCACGCTGTCGAGACCTTCCTCCAAAGGTGCTATGGTTACATTTGTGGCCTACATCGTGATCGAGGACCAGTCCGAGGACAACTACATGGACTCCATCGACAACCCACCTTTGAGCAGAGACTATTTCGATATAGATTGCTGTATGCCGGAAAGGTATGGAGTACAGGACCCGCTACTCTACAGCATTTGATGATCCAGCTCTACAATGGCTGGCGCACGTCGTTCAGGACATGAGATGGATGCAAGCCCTGCTGGGGGATGAGTTCCCTGTCCACCCAGAAAGAGTTGACGATGCTGCAAGGTTTTGGTCAGATAGACCAGACCTTTGGAGGAGGCTGGTCTTGAAGGCCTACAGAGTCAGCCATCTTCAGGAGGGTACGGCTCATGAGGTCCGATACTGGCATTCCCGGTTCTTGGAGAATTCCGACTTGCTGGTGTCACTATGGAAAATGTGCAAGAAGAATGTGCCGATGGTGATGATGGACTATATGTTTGCGAATGTGGACAAACATTCACGACACCTCAAGGACTGAGCGTTCACCGCTACAAGAAACACGGGATCAAGGCCCCGGAAAGGCGCCTTGTGGATTCAAGTGTTTGCCCAATATGCATGAAGCAGTTTTGGATGTTGGCGCGCAACCAGCAGCACCTGAGCTACATCCCACGTGGAGGAGGAGTCAACCGCTGCTATACTGCGCTTATGGAGCAGAGGCATGTGGCAGGAGATCCAGTTTGTCAAGATATCCCCAAACATCTTCAAGGGGTCAGACGCCTTGAAGCAGTGCAGCTTGAAGGACCTCAACCACAAGCCCGCATGACATAGGTGATGAGGTGCGGATCGCAGAGGAGCATCTACAACGTTTGGTGGACAAGAAGAATGTGCAGGAGCAGTGGTTCAAGAACAGCCCAGATTACGTCTCTATGCTTGGTCAAAGGCTTGTTGAGGAGACACAACGGTGTTTTTTCACCTTCCAGAGAGAGTTGAACCCAGAGACCTTAGGCTATGAGTTGCAAGGAGCTTGGTGCACTATCCTATATGAGCAGTTTGAGAAGGAAGACCCGGACCTCCTCTACTACCTCTTTATGATGTGGGGACAGGACAATCTGCCCGCTGTCTATGGAGAATGGGAGGATGGTGAAGCAGAGCAGGTCGCCGAAGAAGCCTACTCAGAGATCGTAATGGAAGCACCATGTTATGATCTTACCATGCAGATCGTGAAAGCGGAGAGTCACCTACAACGACTTGCCCAACAACAAGCGGAGCTGGCAGTTCCACACCGACCAGCCAAGTTTGGACCAAGAGTGCAATACGGACCACGCAAGAAGGTACGTAAGGCATGGCGCCTCTATGTGGACGATGATGGATGGGCCCGGGGATGGCAAAACTATGTCATCAAGGACTATGGCGCTACGCCTACAATGCCCTTCTACCGCACGGTCGAGACGCAGCCGTGCTTCTTAGTGTTGCACATGTTTTCTGGACGCAGACGCAGTACAGATTTGCATGCAGCGCTGGAGGAGATGAGGGCGAACTTGCCGTATTCAGTGCATGTGTTGTCGTGTGACACGGCGATTGACGAGCACTACGGCAACCTCTTGGGGACTGGGCACAGTTGGCGGCAGATTGAAGAGCTCTTGAAAAAGGGCATGATTTCTGTTGTGTATCTGGAGCCCCATGTGAAACATTCACAGAGGCGAGGCACTGGTTGCCAGACGACCCTGGAGTGGATACTAGCAGGTGGCCACGTCCTTTGCGGTCCTCAGATTGGCCTTGGGGCCTGGAGGGTTTAGTTGTTCGTGAGCTATTGCAACTTGGAGTGGGGTCAAGCTTCTCACTTCAGACCCTTTGGGTTATGGCCAACCTGTTGCGGGTTGGAGGCACGATGCTATCTGAGCATCCAGCTCCCCCTCGCTTGCCTGAGCGAGCTTCTGTCTTCACTACACCCTTGGTGAGATTGATGAGAACTCTGCCAGAGATCTTTCTGCACATCTTGCCTCAAGGTTGGTGGGGAGCGAAATCGAAAAAACCCACAGGGCTTCTTACGCTACGTTTGCCGAGATTGAAGGCCTCTATGTACAAGTGGAGATTGGACGAGATCCCTACGGAGTACGAGACGGCGATAGGTAGAACGGCGTCAGGAAGCTTTAAAACAGCTTCCTTGAAAGAATACCCTTGTAGGTTTTCATTCGGCATGGCGCAAGCTATTGTCGACGACCTATCATCCAAAGTCCGTGACGGACATGTCCGGCCTGCTCCTGAAAAGTTGCCTCCGGCTACGGAGCTATGGGTCGACAAGCTTTTGGAAATCTCAAGTCTAATACGGACTGATGCCACGATGCAGGCAGATTTCCAACCAGAGCGGATGTAAGGTCTTGTGTTTCATGTACAGATTTTCCCAATTAGGTGCTTGGCGACAAGAGAGACTCTTTACATGCCGGAAATTGAAAAAAATTGATCTTAAAGTTGGGTTCTTGACGTTCGGGTTATCAAAATTTTCCAGCGACAGTAGCTGTTTACGGTTACACCCTGCGAAAAGGAACGCACATGGAAGCTGAAACATATTCCTTGGAAAAGAAAGCCTAGGTGGTGGTTTCAAATAATTTTTATATTCACACCTATTTGGGGAAGATTGATTCGGAGCTGTGAATCTAAGATATCTAAAAGGTCACTTAAGGAACAAGACAGAAAGCCACCACCAGGTGACTCAAACCATACCTAAAATGCAGATATTTCATCACATATTATTGCACCAAGAAAAACATACTAAAAGTTCGGCTCAGTACTACTATTTTTTTTACCAAGATGGCAAGCTGAAAATGGCCCATCGTTCGGTTGGATGGGTAAAAAGTTGAACAACCTCCAGGCCTTAGACTGTGAGTTGTAGACTTTGATGTTTCGGAATTTACTGTACATTCATGGAGTGAATTTGCCAAGGGAATGGAAATTCGGACAGCTCGCAGGGAATGTTGGGGAAGATATCGGGGGATGTCAAGTTTTACTTAAAAATGAGGGAGCTTGAAATTTCACTCTGATTTACACCCCTGAAAAAAACAACCATGTCCCCGGAAAATGATGGTTGGAAGACGATCCTTTCCTTTTGAAATGGTCCCTTTTTAGGGAACATGTTAGTTTTCGGGGATATACTATCTATGTAATTATGTAATGATGAATTACGACACTCATGGATTTTGGGGGCTCCTTAGTTCGGTCGACAAAGTTGCGCCTTGTGCAGGTATGAAGGTGAAACGTGGCTGCAGAGAGAAGACCTTGAAGAAGGCCGATTTCTGCTGCTGCTGCTGCTGCTGCTGGTGTTGTTGTTGTTGTTGTTGTTGTTGTTGTTGTTGTTGTACTGGTTGTGGTACTGGTGGCGGTGATACCTTGCATCCTTCATCTAGGCTCTGGCAGATGGCGAGATCATGAAGAAGTGACTTGGATCTGCAAATGCTGTGGTTCAAAGGGGCCCCCACATGGGTCCTGAAGAGTCACTTCTTGCCCTTCTAATTTGAAAATTTCACGAGCTGAAGCCACATTGGTCAGATATGACAGTTTCATCTGTATAGCAGGGAGCCATGCGCCCATGATAGGTATCAACCGAGAAATTCTCCATTCTGGCTTCGGAATCGATAGAATATTCGCCTTTTCCTATCTGTGTATAAATGCTGGATGATGCTTGACTCAAGGACACAACAATATTTGCATCATGTCATGATGGTAAAGATAAGCCAAATATAGCCAAATAATTTAATTAATATACCAGCCTGCATCAAAAAGCATTGCACTTCCTGAGGAGCTTGGATTAGGATCCTCTGCGTGTCAATCCTCAGATCATTCTGATATCCTTTAACTTGGATATGGCCCCCATGTTTTTGCTGGTCAATGATATCATCCGCAGTATCCAACACCTCTGGTGTGTTTCAAAATCTGGAACCCTGAACCTTCAGCGGAAACATACTTTGACGCCAGGAAAGCCAGTTGGATTTTGGGGGAGCCGCCCCTAATTTTGATTGCTTCGATGAGGTTCTTTTTTATATACATAGACATCCTTATCGAAAGGCACCAGTCTACAATTGGTGGGTCAAATTTCTTTTCACTTTTCTAGGACCTCAGAAATCTTGACAAATAAACATGGAATATGAACACATATCAGCTTGAAACCATCGTTGCCAGGGGGGGTTGCAACCTCTTAAAAGGAACGGCCACCTTCGCCACCTTCGCCACCGAGGTGGGAGGCCAGCAGCTGGGCAAAGAAGCTTAAGTCCCAGGTGTGTTGGAAGAGTTTCGGGGGGCGGGAACCGTGGGGATGTTTGGGAAATGGATGGATGGATGGATGGATGGGTTTGGTGATTTTTGTTGCTCTCCGTTACTTTTAACAAGAATGAATCCAGAGATACTTCAGGTTTGGTTGAGTTTGACTTTGCTTTAATTTCAGTGGCGAAAAAAGGTAGATGTACATATATATATATGTAAATACATATAAATATATGAGCAAATATATATATATATATATACATACTGTATGCGTATATGTAAAATTACATATTTTTGAATAATGAATACCAGCCTTAGAATTCAGCCAGATTCTCCCCAAGCTCTTGGTGTTGTTTGGCCATGACCCAGGAGAATCGCAAGAACATGACGGACTTTGACCGCTTCAAGGTGCCTCTGTCAATTTTGAAGCTCAGATCCGTTGAGGTTTGAACTCTGGAGATGTCTATAGGTTAGATCCCTTTCCCAATAAAAGTAAAAATAACAATGGGGAAAAAACCAACATCAAGGCAAATTCAGGTTGGACCCAAGGTTATTATATATATTATAGATATGTATATATACCTAAAAGACCGTTATATGTCATCCCTGGGTTAAAACAAACACCCACCCTGGAATCTTGTCGTTGGCTGTCGGGTCATCATCACCATATTGACTGAGGTGATGTGCGCCAAGCAAAAGCGCTCCAAGGAGGTGAAGAAGGCCTGGTTGTTTAGGGATTTTTCTACCCAGTTATGTGGAGATTATTAAAGAAACCATTGGATATAAGGATCCCGATTTCAAACAACCAGTATAATAATGGAAAGTAAGAGTTTTTTTTCTTTTTCGTGGCTCAAGTGTTTTTTGTTTTACAGTATACAGTATAGATCGTAATAGAAGAGTATACATAGTAGTATTTGCCATTTAAGTACCTGATATTTAGAATCTATATAGAGTGTATCTATACATTATTGTTGTGGATAAGAAATTTCATAATGCACAGCAAAGCCATTTGTTTGTCCTTTCAGAAGGGCGCTTTGCCCAAGTTTTGCTACGCATGGTGAGGCCATCAAGAAGAAGTGAGGCCTGGATATTGGATCTTGATCGATCAACAAGGCTTTGGGGTGAGGATGGATCGATTTAATAAATGTTTGTAACTGAAGCTTCCTGGAAAATATCAATGTAGCATGATTCAAAAAAAACTAGCACGGTTGTAGTGCTGTTGTGACCCATCTTATGAGTCGAAACATTTTCAAATCGACGAATCAATGTGTGTTTTGCGAATCAACATCTGCTTGACGACTGTCAGCTAAATCATTCGTTATTACTAACGCATGTCTGTTTTACATATAAAGCCTGTCTGTTTTTTCGATTGCTGGACACTGATGGCCTCACACCTACCAGTTGAGGTTGGTAGTTTACACCATTTTACACAGCTTTTATACATCCTTTTGGTGGTAGGTTGGCCGCCAGCCATCATCCATATCAGTCCATGATTGGCAACTTTGATGGGAACATGAACTGGTCATTGTTCAACAAAAACGACACAAATCAAGGCACTTACAATTCCAAAGAGCTAACATATCCTCTTGCAATGGCACTTTTGAAGATGATTTTTTTATTTTCCCAAGGTGGGATATGTTAGTTTCCAGGAGCGTTCAACAGAAATGCCGACCCCAATTCTCAGGCGTAGAGTGATTTCCTCACCGCCAACAGATGCCGAACAATGGAAGCTACGGATGAGATGCGGAAAAAATAACGGGGGTTGAAGCTGACTGACTGACTGTGAAACCTGTGAAACTGGGGGATGCATCATGTCTGGGAAATGCGGGCGCTGAATGTGTTGGTGGGATGTTTTTCTTGGGGTTGTGAATCAACTTAGCTGTCCACCATCCTGGGAAGGATGCTGCTGTGAGCTGGTTGGAGGATGATGCCAAGAACAGGAAGCGGCTGCATTTCGTTGGAGGGGTCGGGGTGACTGCTTGTGCCATGTCTATAGACATAAAGATATACATATATGTGTATACTACACACCCTATTCCTCCCTAGCTGTTGTTGCATGATTTACCTGCCCCCCCAAAAAACAACAAAAGATAAAAAACAATCTCATCATCTCTAGGAGAATTCTCATTCTTGAAATGCCAAAATTTGTGAGTTTTTACCGGTAACTATATAGTTCCTTCAATTCTCAAGTCATGGGCCATGGGGATTTCTGGCGATTTTTTTCCATCGACAGACAGGGTGGAGACTTGGACTTTGAACACAACCATCGATGAGTTGGTGGATGATGGTCTGCAGGTTGGCGGTTTGGAGCTGGGGAAGAGAAGTGATGGGTTCCCCGAAATCGGATTTTTGAGATTTTGGTTAGTAATGCTTGTAATGTCTTGGGAGGTGTGGCTTGGACTTAAAGAGCTCAGATTTGGAGATCCAACTTGAGATATTAAGACGTTCAATTGTGGATGATAGAGTTTTGCTTCAAAACTGTAGTTGCCCAAAGAGCATTTTTTAAGGAAGATACGGATTCTTGTGATTCTGCTTTTTCATGTAGGTCCATGTAGGTAACTTCCATCTCTAGCCGCATTGGGGTGTACCCATCTGAGAGGTTTTTCTGGAGGCTATCATCTTGCCATTTCAGAGGCTTCAACGGTTGCTCCATCAAATCCCTTCAAGCATGCAATGGATGGGAAAAACAAGTGATGATGTAAGAAATCCTGTGAAAAGAGTTGGTATGATCAATATCACCCCAAGGTAACAGGCTTTCAAGCATTCTAAGTCTAATTTATGCAGCGATTCATTATATCTAGCCACTTTCTATGTCGGTTTTGTTCCGCTTCACTGCATTTCTGTGACTTATACCCATTCCACAACCTCTCAACTCCCCAAGAAAGTTGGATTCAAGAATCGATCAACCACATCTATCTTATACAGATATGTTTCAATATGTTGGGTGCATCCCACCGAGCAACAGTGACCACCAGGATGATTACATCTTTGGTAAGGGATCGCAACCTTAGCAGTCACTTTCCAATGCTACTGGGTGGAGGCTATACCTTCCCCCCAAAAAAAGAAGAAACAATATATTATTATCTGGGGGTTTCCTTAAATGGTGGTACCCAATAACCATTGGTTTTCCTACTAAATCTGATCATTTTGAGGTGTTTTGGGGGTACCATCATTTTAAGGAAACACCCATATACAGATACAATATATCAATATATAGATAGGATAGTGTGTCACACACACACACACAGAGATGCTTGATTTTTGCAGCAGCAAAACTCACCATTTTTTTTGGGGGGGGGTCCTTCATTGTGAGACATCCCTCTAGTATCCCGGTGCCGCGCTGTCCAGCACCTTCAGCTACGTGATTGGATCCGAGGGGAATACTTTGCGGGAAGGTTCCAGCCATGTTGAGTCAGGAGATTTTCCAGTGAGGGAATAGATCAACCAACCACGCAAGCAATGTTAGAAAAGGTGATTGTTGTGAATAGGAATGTTTCTGTTCATGAAAATAGTCTGAGGTTTTTTTGTTAGGTTCTGTGAATGATAGTGATACGCAGTGATCATATAATTGGATGATAACAGATAACAATGATACTCATGTTCTTGATGATGATGGTGATGATGAAGATGATGACGATGACGATGATGATAACAAGACTTTGCCGAGAGTGACATTTTTGCAAACCAAGCTTAAAACAGACCAAAGAGGATGATTGTCGAAAACAAAATTTGGCGACATCGAATGACCCCACTTTGAAAGGTAGTTTAACCCCACATCATTACAGAGGGTACACCCCTGCAAACTATTATGGAACCAAAAACAGAGGCTGGGAAGATGATTTTTGATTGAAAGCTTTGATTTTCAGTTTTCATTCTTGCCCTTTCAAGGTTGAAATACGTTTTTTCCATCTCCGTCATAAACCATCAACCTGTCCCAGGGGCGCCCTTTATTTTCGTTGCTCACATGTCCTTGTCCAAGCACCGAAAATGCCAGGCCTATGTTACCACTACGCTTAATCCAACGGTGGGAAACCTCGGATTTCCATGTCCGAGATGGAACTTTAAAATCAGCTCAGGAAGTTTGCGGTCCTTAGGATTTGTGAAAAACCTTGCAAAAGAGATGTGATATGTTTTTCTTTGTTTTGATCAATTTAGCCACAGGCCAGTGTAAAAAGAGCAACTTTTTTGTGTTTGCAACGGCAGAGATGGAAATTTGGAGACTTACGAAAAGCTGAATTTTCATGAATGAAATGAAACGATGTTTTAGTTTGTTTGCGATTGGGCGTGTCCCACCGAAAAAGACTATCCTCAATGCATGTGGGATTCAAGAATCCATGACTACGCCATCCATCCGGGGGTCCCCAAAATTTGTCTGGTGTACCTCCTTTTCAGGTACCGTTTTAAAGGCAACTTGGGTGAATCCAGAGTTTTTATCTGTCCACATGGAAAAGAAACAGTCTCAGATTTTAGGTCAATTTTCAACACTGCCTCCTGACATATCGATTTCAATATAGCTGTAATTTTCATTTGGGAAGAACTGTACGAACAGAAAATTGAGAATCCTTCCCCTCCTTCCCTGACTTCATAGTTCGAGGTGTCGAACTTTGCGGGAACTGGCCGCACACGTGACCACCATGTGGGGGCTTTCATGGGGATGGTAGGTTGAGGGCATGGATTTGTGGACTTGGCCCCTTAATATCTATGATGACTCCGAATTTTGGCGACCTTCCAAACAAGAATCCCATGGAGACTTCATCTCTCTCTCTCTCTATATATATAAGAATGCTTCCATGTTTTTTCCCTTGATTTTAATAGGAACGTCGAATGGGATTTTAGTGGCTGTAAAGAAAACATACCGCGAGGCTGAAGAAGGAAAACGCCGACTTTGGAGTTCACGATTATGTGTTACTCACATATTGCCTTTCTGTGGATAGCACAGGGCCACGGCAAAAAAAGGGGGGTTGCACTTTGAGTATCACAAGATGCAAAACAATAAGGAGAAAGTTTGCACTCACCAAAGTCATTTTCTTTTTTGCAATTATTTTTTAAAGTTGTTTGTCTCAAGACAGCCGTTTTCTCCCTTTTTTGCATGTTTTCCTGTTTGACTCAACTCATAGGTTTGAAAGTTTTCAGGGTTGAAGCATCATTTTGTTTCAACATATCCTGGAGATTGCTGCTTTAATATCTATGATATACTTCGAAGTAAAAACAGCTGGATTGATTGCAAACATATTAGATATCTGTGTTGGAGGTATCTTTTGGATGAAACCTTAAAGGTAGAACCTTTCCGGGCTATATATATATATATCGTGTTATGTTGATCACTAGTCATTGATTTTTTTTGCTATCATGTTTTTTTGTGTATACAAATATACACATATTTTCATGATGATATTTAATATTTGCATTGGCCAACACAGGTAATAGATACAATAATGGGAAATTCCAAAGGTCCGACTGCTTTGCGAAGCGCCGCCAACGGGCGCGAGTGGTGGACTCAAGGGGAGGCGGTGGAACGATGCTTCGAAATCAGGTGTGTGTGTATATATATATATACTTATGCACATACATGTACATTACTCCCAAGAAGAAGAAGAAG
>DF239452.1:85189-111488 GCA_000507305.1 Breviolum minutum Mf 1.05b.01 | reverse complement strand
AAGAAGAAGAAGAAGAAGAAGAAGAAGAAGAAGAAGAAGAAGAAGAAGAACAAAGACA
Source organism: Breviolum minutum Mf 1.05b.01 (assembly GCA_000507305.1). Lineage (NCBI taxonomy): Eukaryota > Dinophyceae > Suessiales > Symbiodiniaceae > Breviolum > Breviolum minutum. The sequence goes on along the minus strand of DF239452.1, from coordinate 111,430 downwards.
AAGACACTAAGACACTAAGACAACTAAAAAAACAACATGATAAAGAAAAGGCGAAGGGAGGTAGATCATTCGGGGGAAAGGGAAAGTAGTATATATATATATATGTATATATATATATGTTACATATCACGTATTTTGTGTGAATGGAAGGCAAAACCAAGGGGGAAAATTGAGAGACATTAACTTGGATCCTTGGATCTGTTGACCCCCAGTAGGGGGGGGGCCGCCCAACCCCCCCAAAAAAGTCTACATCACTTCCCTGGATCGTTTCGGATCCATTGAACTGACACACACATTTTGAGAGGATGGACCCCACTTTGCTTTGTAGATTTGTGCATGGACCACTCCCCTGAGCCCAAAGTAGGAGAATGGTGGTTAAGAAGATCTTAGCCCCTTTTCAAAACTCTTATATTTGGGGGAAGGGGTAATTTGGCTGGATGCTGGTTGATAATCATGTTTGGTTCTTGGGAAAGCTAGGTAAGGGAGCCAAGCAGTTTGAGGGGGGGGTATCTAGAATCCTTCCATATTGAAGTACAATTTGGAGCCACGAAGTAGGTACCAGATAACTGAACAAGAGTTGATCATGTTGGAAAAACTGAAGATACCCATCCGGGAACTAACACCTCCCATCTTGGGACAAGGACAATCATCGACCTATAGTGGCGCCTTGTTGGGAAGGGATATGGGACAGTCTCCAGGATATGAACATTTCATGATGATTAACAAACCTTCTACTCAACAAAGCAGATAAAAAATTCACTAGTTGGGAAGATACTGGTACCCTCCAGGGAATTAACATATCCCCCAAAAATGGCAATTTGAAGATGATTTTCCTTTTCCCCAGGTGGGATATGTTAATTCCCTGGAGGGTAAAACTCCCATCAGTTTCCATTCTTTTTTTGTTTACTGAAGAGATGAATCACCAGATTTGGATGGAGGGCTCCACCCACACCGACAGCTGTCAAACCGCCAAAGGTTTGGTATCGTTCGACCTTTCGCAATCTTCTGGAGCGACGTTTTTTTTTTGGGGGGGATTTCCAACGGACGAAAAAACAGCAAGCTCTGTGAGATCATTGGGAATTCAATGGTGGGTTTGGAAGGTTTTTTTTTCCCAAATGAACGGAGAACTTTGGTTGAAAGTGAAGTACTGTATATTTTTTGTATATAAATACATATACATATATATATATATATTCATGTATATATATACACATAGTATATATATATATATATATATGCACATGGACATTTTATATGAGAATTTTTGTATACTTCACTGACACTGATATTTTTTTGGTGTTTGTTTGTGACGAAGTTGTGGATCGAGACTTGAGATGCTATCATGTTTTTTCGGCAATGAACAGTCAAAAAGTCGTGAGCCTTTCCGTGCTGTCCGGCCACTTGCGAAGAGGTTTCGGTTTCTAGTTTGAACCAAACATTTCAAAAATCGCAAGCCGCAACCTTCCAAACACACCAACCATTTTGCTACCCTCCCTGAAACTAACATCGCCCCTGAATTTCAGACCCCTGGAAAAGGAGAGTCCTATTGGAAACCACCATTTTCAGGTGCTATGTTAGTTTCAGGGAGGGTAAAAATTCGTGAGTTTCTTGTTTGGCAGGTTTTTCTTAACGCCAGGAGCATGTGCCTTCGGACGCCACACGGTTTCAACCCTTCGTGTCCAAAGGTGGGTTTGCTGGTAAGGGAACCAGGGAAATCAGGGCATCTATGATGATTTCATAGGTGGAAACGACTTGGAACTTGGAACTACTATTAGGTTGCCTTCAAAAAAAACAGCTGAGGCCAGGCTTCCTTGAATCATTTTGGGGTCAATTTGAGTGATTATTGGAATTTGCCAGGAATTCTTGGCAGAATTCCCTGGGTTGTGAAAGATTTCACCGCAGAATCATGGAAGTGAAGTGGAACATCATCTTGCCAAGGAAGCAATTGCTTTGGAGGGAGGTTAGTTATTTTCCACTGAAACTTAATTGCCATGGTTGAAGGAAGAGGAAGACTTTCCAGACTTGTTTTGGTTGATATATCCATACATATTGTTTCTGCCTATATACATATATGGTACAACAATATCATTCATTTTGCTAGCGCCCTCCTTTCTGAAAGGTCCATATTTCCCATTTAACACGAGCTTGGTGTGCAGGGTGAAGCCGCTTATCCCTGGCTGGCATCTCCCCTCACCAATCAGATGAATGAATTTTGAAAGGCAGTCAATGGCAAAGGTATTGGCCTTTTTCAGGGGTTTGCTTTCCCTCTGAAAAAAGGTGGAATGTTTTCAATCTTCAAACATACGCCTAAAATCATTAAATGAATCTGAATTTACGACTTTGAAATCTTCATGTTTTTTGTTTCTTTTTTTTTGGGTGAAATTTCAACTTTTGTGTCTGATGCACCCACATAATCTTGGGGCTGAACATATCATGCAACATGCCTTAAGCTGTTTGATGAACTCAAATCTATAGGGTGAATCAGACTCTAATGACTATAATGGATCGAAAGATGGAGGGTAAAGATGCCTCATAGCTAGATGTAGATTCATTCCCTACTTTTCTCAACAAAAAGAAACCAAGGAATCTAGAAAACATGAATCAACTTAAGTGGTGTAGTAGTATTATTTATGGCATCTATTTTTTTGCGGAGGGGATTGCTCCTGTTGCTTTGCTTGGATATCACCTGTTCCCACCTTCTTTTTGAGCTTTGACCTTGGGATTTACTGGGCACGGCCTGACTGGCAGGCTTAAATCCACGATGAGAGCTGAGGACTTTAGCGCGGGAGATGGAGAGGTGACCTAAAAGTAGGGGGAGCTTCTTGCCACAATGACCAGAGGTTTTAGGGAATGGTATAGTTCAAATACTTGGATGGAACAGTTGGTGACCTTTGTTTTTTGTATTTGGAACTGTTACCGTGGTTGGTTGGTTGGTTGGTTGGTTGGTTGGTGTTTTAAGATCTTAAAATTCCCCTGCCAAAAAAAAAACAAGCAAAACACAGAATTCACCCTGTATCAAGGTGTGCTAGGTGGGTAAAGTCAAGAGCATTTATGTATGCGTGGCCATAGGTAATTATGCTCAACTCTACTGTAATCATTTGCCAGTGATTTTCGGGATTGGTGCAACAGATGCGCTTGAGCTCCCACTTTGAAACCAGATCTCTTACAGTACTGGGAACTGTCTTTTCTGGAAATGTATGATTTTAAAGTATTGAGTATTTGTATACTATTTTGTTGTGATTGGTCTAGAACTTAATTCGTATCAACCAATGATTCATTGAATTCATTGATGTTTTGGGTGGTTGTTTTTGGAGGAGCCAAGGGGGATCCTATTTTTTGGTGAAGCCCATGGGGTCCCAAGACAGCCCCCTGGCAGGACCTGAAAACATCCGAGTCTTCCATGAGTCTCACGAAACCTCCCAGTGTTGGGGGAGTAAAAATGTCCCCATCAAAAACGTTTACATAGCTTTTAAAAGACTTTCGCTTTGCTTCGAGCCTTCGAGCTCCAGCGGTTTGCGCTGGCATTCCCCACAAAAATGAAAAAGAGCGGTGGTGAACTGTTGTGATTCTTTGGAGGAAGGACTTGGATCCGGACTGCGGCTTTTAACGGCATCTTGCTTAGACTCAATCCTATCAACAGGGATGAAGCAAGACTAGATTTGTGATATATATATATATACAATATATAAGTCAAACTGGAAGGGATAAGGGAAGAAGTGCAACATTTCAACCGGATGTTTTTCATAGGTTTCCGCGCAGGTCTATTCACGATGGAAAGGTATGAATTTGGGTAGCAGCAACCGCAGATTGCTTGGGGTTTTTATATCTGAAGCGTGTTGTATCTTTTTTGTTTTTCTTCATTGGATGATCATTTCAGTCAAAAAGATATTGTTCACTTAAAAGCTGCGTTGTATACCTTGTCTCGACGCAGCAATGTTTGGTCCTTGATTTTGGGCTGGAATGAACAAATGAGCTCAGCAATGACGATCATCATCATCATCATCATCATCATCATCATCATCATCATCATCATCATCATCATCATCATCATCCTTGCCTTTTTTGCTTTGCGCCTTTCCGAAAGAAACAACAACGCGCATATCTTTGGCCATGGCAGCTTCTCCAGAACCTCCAGTGGTTCCTCCAGTGGTTCCCATGACGACGAAACGGTCATGTGTAGCTCAACCCATTGAGTCCTGTGAGTTGTTTGCGGGGATACAATATGATGGGAGCACAAAAAACATGACTGGCAATAGATCTTTTTGTTTTTTTGCATGTCAATATATCGACTCATTCATGGTCCGTTTTATATGTTGCTTTACCCAGTTATATGTTGCTTTACCAAAGGGTATTTTTTGTTTCTGCTGTTGGTGGTTCAGACATCTAGCGATATCAGCAGTTGAGGGTTCAAAGAACCTCCCGGATTCTGCATTTTTCATGCATATCAATGCAAATCTCAACTGGTCAGCTGGAGTTCTGAACCATCAACAGTACGTCTGGCATACTACTATTTCTCGCATGATCATGGAAGTGGAAAATGGCGGCCTGTTTGAAAGGTAAGGATCCTATTGGAGGGACCCATTCTTGAAAACTGAGCCATGTTTATAGGAGGAAAGGTATTGTAACATATCAAAGCGTTGATTTCTTGTTCTGCTGCCATTTTCAGATGTACCTTCCATGATTCTATACCCGTATCCGAACAACTGCCATTTTTGGGCGTGTTCCAAAAATTAGGGACACTTAGAATTCCAGCACAGATTGATGTACCTATAAACTTTTAAGTCACTAAATTCTTAGACACTCATATCTGCTAGGAAAATCAAAAGTTTTTAAGTCGCTGACTTAATGTCAACCCTGGATGGAAGCTCAACCCCCTGTCTAGGGATACATTGCTATGAAAATGGGACCAATCCCCAAATTCACAGCATGGGGGTTTAGTAATCGTGTGTTAATAGGAACTTGGACTTGCTGTTTTGGGTGATATATTTTTTTGAAAAAGCCAAGGCCATCCTGCTTCAGTAAATCACCAATTGAGCAAGATTAAACTACTTCTCCCACGGATCTCATGCGGAAGTCAAAGTTCAGCAATCTCTTCAATTGGGATATTACTCAATGCCTGTAGTACAAAAATGCCAGAACCGAAGACATGCAAAAGAAGTTCAAGAAAGAACCTGAGAAAAACTGGGAAGCTCCCAGAACGTCTACAGAAACTAAGCAGATCTAGAACAATCATATAAAACTCCTCGAAAAGATGAACTGCCTCCTTGGAATTCCGCGATTTTTAGGTAAGTTTGCCCCAAGCGGTGAAAACACGAACTACTTGACCCATCCACCTAGATGTTGATGTTTCAATGGGAGGAGAAGCGGCATGACATTTTTTTTTTGTGTTATAGAAGCACACGCACACTGAGCCAATCGCTAACCTTTCAACCTTTTCGTCGATGACACATTTAGTACACTAATGTATGCTGGAAAGTTGTATTTCAGGCTTCGAAATGTCGGATTGAGACAGTTTCTTTTGAGATTTTCCTGATCCTACAGTCACAGTACTGGTTTCTTTATTCCTTTCAGAGGTTCGGGGTTCAGGTACAGCAGAATTGAACATAGCTTCTGTTCGAATTCTGTCATCGTGAACCTCCAAGTTTCGTCATTTATGATTGGGCAATCCTACATTCTGACCCTTTTACTGTACCCCTGCGGGTTGGTGATGAAAGAATCGCCTCAAATAGATTCTAAAGAAAAAATAAGAATTTTGGAATTTGGAGAGTTTCCTCCCCAAAACATAGCGCATTGAAATGCATTGATTCATGCTATTTCCTTTTTCAAGCCGTTGAATCTTTTGCCGGACCTTCCCCTGGTGATCCTGTCTTTCCGGTCCAGCCAAAGGTGTACCGACTTGAAGATATCCTCAGTTTTCTGGTGGTGAAGAATGGCCTAGCAGCCACCATGGCAGGTGCGCTATTTCGTGAAGGGGTGGGAGGAGCTATTTCGTGGCAGAGCCTTGTAGTGACCTTTTCTAAAGATGGTGAGGTTGATTTACATCATGGTGAGTTGAAAAGGCAGAATTCTTAAGCTGGTTGAAACAAGTGTTTGCCACACACACACAAACATTGTCTATACATATGTACGTAAATATCTTCACTTCAATTTGCATCGTGAAAAAGGGTCAATACTCAATCTATGTATATTACTCATATACATTTATTCATACATACATTCATTCGACAGGTACACACATTCATTCGACAGATACATACATAGATGTATGCATGCATGCATACATAGATCAATAAATACATCCATGCATCCCTCCATCTTTCCATTCATTCATCCACTGTCGGCCCTAAACAATGGCGATGACTTTCCGTGCCTGGAGACTCTTCGAGGATTTTGTTTGTTTCAAGATGGACCCAGATTGCATGTTTGGAAGTGTCAAGATTCTGTTGGTAAAAAATCAGCGAGAAATCAATTATAGACCATATCTGATCCTTAAGAGTCCTTCAAACATCATCCAAAAACTCCCCTGAAGCAACAAGTTTCAAAACCACGAGGTTTTCTCGCTGCGAGCCTTTTCGCGGCACTTTTTGTGTGCGAAGTGCTACCGGGCTTCACACGCTTCAAGTGGGGTGGTTTTCCCTTCTCGACTTGGAGTTTGTTTGGCGGCTCCCTTAGAAGCTCAGCTGTATAGGTTGAAAGGTATTCGAATGCATCAACCATCGTGGGAAATTCGATGGATGGACGAAGTTTTTTTTTGGTCCATTTTTTTGATACACCTTGCACATAACACATGTATGTATACGCATATTACGCAGATCCTGTACGAATTTATGCCAGATGAAAACCATGTGTAGTGTTTATCTATGCAGTATATTTGGACATACATCGATATATAGTTATACACATGTGACATATGTACGTATATATATATATAAGTATACATTCCCAGCCAGCTCACAAACTCCATATAAGCAAGGTGACAGGTCTGTGGAACACATACATGGGGGGAACCATTCACCCAGGACTGTAACAGTCAAACAACGAGCAGTTCATGTCTTTAGTTTGGTGTCCTTTATATCAATCTTCACTATCACCTGCATTGCGGGTGGGATATACCAAATATGTATTCATATGTATTCATTTCATGGTGTGCATCTCAAAGTTGAAGCATCACTGCAGTTAGTTTCTATCCGCAGTTGGTTAAGTCAAAGAAGCATGGGCATGCGATGATGATAACAAAAAAAATCCTTGGCAATATTCTTCCAGGTGGCTGAAGTCTAGTGGATTTGTGGCTTGCGGTATGCTCCCAACATACCGACGAAGCAGATCCTGGTTAGCCTGTTTTATACTTACATACGGCAGGGCTTAATGGGCATATAATGATAATGTATCTACCTCATAACTCGAGTGGACCATTACTAGATGATCTGCATGGACGCCTCCTAACAGGTTCATTGGTTCATTGAAATAGTGTACACCCACCCCACACCCCAAAAATAGTCCACCTCCAACTGTCGGTTTCTCTGAGGTACTATGACTGTTTTCCTGTGGCGTCCCTGCCGTGGTCCAAAACCGTTGGAGCAAGACCGTGAGGTCCTCAGTGATGACGGTGCCGACCAAAACGAAGCGGACGTGGAGAAGGCCGCCGCCAGCGCTGCGGGAGGACGGGAGACTTTCGGTGGGGATGGGATGGGAAGGGAGCAGGTGAGAGTTGAGTAGACTGGCCAACGCATCCGAAAGGGAGTCCCCGTCATTGAAGTCGGTTTCTTCATGAAATCTTCGTTTAGTCGGACGAATTGAAAAGTGGCAGAAACATTTTGGCAAACTCTGAGATAGTTCATTACTCTGAACTATCATCTATTCAAACTGCTCTGACAATTTTAGTGTGGAAAGGAACTTTCTTTCCATACAACGTAGCCCCCCAAAAATGACTTCCACAAGTTTCTCCAGCACTTTGGGTTGCCAAATATCTTCTCAAAAGTCGTAGAAGTTGGGGTAAAAACACTTCCAGAGTGCTTGGAATTTTGCTCAAAGCTCCCTGCACCAGGAGCTGCTACCAGTCCCTTTCTGGGACTGGCTTCAGTAACCAGCTTCCTTACAGTTATGGCAGGCATGATGCCAGTAACGCTGGCACCAATTGAAAGTACATTGCTGCCCATCATCTCGTGACCTCAATTGTCGCGAAGAGGGAGGTGGTGTTTTTGCTGCGCTTTCGGGGTCAAATCATCCAATTGGTTATTAAGTCCCCGGCCCAACTTGCACGCAGATTCCCAACAGAAATCTCATCTTCATCAGCTTTAATAGGATGATTTACAACACCAAGCCAAGTGGGTCTGATGGAATTTTGTCCATCAACAGTATCCCGCGTTTGGTAAGAAAACATATCCATACCACGGAAACGAAGACAATGTTCCCAACAAAAAACATCCCGAGATGGAATTCCTTCTCAGGAAGCTAGGATGAATGGTTGAGATCACCAGGTTGTTGTCAATATGCCTATTTATTTCTGTGGCAAACTGAGGAACACTAACCAGTGATCCTCTTCCCTTGACCCGTTGTTTGGACAGCCTTTCTTTAAATCATTTTTTTGGGTTTCAAGGATGATTTGAGGGTTTCCATGGACACCACTGCCAGTTACCTACCAAACCTACGGACAAGCAGGTGTTTAAACAAATCCTTGATGAACCCCCCGTCTATTCGGGGGGGGGCTTGGGTAGCGTTGGGTTTTCGCGCTCCGAAATCCCGAGTTTGATCACTTTTATCGCTTGATGGTACCAGGTACCTCTTGCTGGTGGGTGTCGTGGCCTCTTTTGGATGCGCGATGGCCTTACGTCAGCACTATGCCATGAAACCCACTGCTGCTGAGGCAGGGTCAATGATTTATCCCAGTGACCTTTGGGGGGTGGTTGGGCCCAAATAAAGATGCTGGTGGTGGTGGGATGGTTTTTTTTGGGAGATTTCTCCAAGGTGACGTGGCAAATGATCAATCCTATACTACTAGACTACGTATTCACCCACAAACCTAAGCATCGTCGCGACAATGCTTAGAAGCAACTACTTCGGTCACAAAATGACATCGGCACTAGGGTCTTCAAAATACAATTTCGATCAATCATAGCCAGTCTTAAAAGACAGTCAAGTACTCTTTCCGAAATTTCTCCCCAGAAAAAGGAGTTTCTCTTGGGGTACCCCCAATAAGATGTGTTTTATTGATATTTCCATTAGACGTTTCCCAGGACTTAGAGATGACACCATGTTCAAACGCAGGGGAAACTTGTGCAGTTGAACGGCAGGCAAAAGCCTTCTCACCTGCATGGTCAGTGGCAGTCAGCAGCCCCCTATGCTGGGGATTTATGGATGTCGCTGGGGTCGAAAAGTAGCCGAAACCATGATTATTTGTTGGGATTCAACTTGTAACCCATTGGTTTTACAGTAAAATTACCCCCTTTTGCTATAAAACCGGTTTCCGGAATTTTCTCTTTCCCTGCAAGGGATCGGTTGGAAGTTGTTGGTGACTTAGTGAAATTGGGTCCTGCACAGTGGGGACCGGGAAGTTCTATGGCTAAAAACGGACCAAAAAGTGGCGGCTTTGTTGGACTGCTTTCCTGGAGACTCGAAAATGGATGAATCTAAACATCCCCGAGGGTTTTTTCATACACCCCTGAAAAATGATAATTAGAGAAGACGATACTTTCCTTTTCGGAAGATAACGTTTCAGTGGTAAACTCGCCGTGAAACTTCAGGCGGTAAAAGAACGGTGTGTATGATTCCAACTAGCTTTTCATGTTTACCACTCCAAGTTTCTCAGCTTTGGACGCAACCCTCCCACAAAATCTTTAACACACAACTTGACCGAAATGATGAAGTTCCCCCCAAGTCATCAATTTCAACAGTGATCGATTTGGCGTACGTTCTGTACTGGGAACTTGCCATTTGTCTCTAAATTTGGATTCATTGGCTGCTGTCTGAGAACTTTTGAAATAGAATCATAGGAATTTGAGGGTACCCCCCCAATGCCACCCTTGCAAGAAATAAAGCCACCATCAGCCCCTAATAAGGCCTGATTGATTCCCATAATGAAAGTTCCTGAACTTCATTGATTCATTGATCACTGAGGTGGCTGTCTCACTGTTTCGAGCAAATGCTATGGAGCCAACATTGGAGTACAGCATCTATGGGGTGGTCATTTGGTTGGTGGTGGCACCAAGTTTCTTACAATACTTCTTATGGCTGGCCAAAACCTTTCCAGCTACACGTACACCTTGCAGTCCTAGAGATGTTCTCGTGACCCTCTTGATGATTGCATTGGCGTTGCCACCAGTTCTGATGGTTTGTCCCTTGGTTTCATTCCAAAAAACATCAGATTTTAAAGGAAAAGTCCGGAATTGAAGAAACAACATGTCCTGTAACCATTTGTTTCTAAATCCCAAACTGCCAAACTGGAGGGTTTCACTGCATTTCAATGTCTGACCCTGTGCTGAAAATTAGTCAAAGATCACCTCCACAGGGGCCTGAAACCTGACGGTTGGTTTCATCAACTCTTACCGTTGATGGAAGAAATCCCAAACAACCACCTGGGATGGTGCTAAACCTTTTAAATAATGGGATAAACTACCAACCTCAACTGGATTTCTGAACCATCAACAGTAGCAAATCCATTTTTTTAATGCAAAACCCCTGCTACTGCTACCCTGTGAAAGAACCCCAGAATCCTCAGAATCAAAGGGTAGCCTGAGTTATGTTCAAACTTTTTTCGGGAACTTTCAGACTTTTTTGGAACCCTCTTAGTTTTTTTTCTGAGAAGGGGAGTGTTTTACCACTTTCAAATTCTGCTTTTTTGGTGGGGCGGTGTTCGTTCAGAACCAACTTGGGTACCAGAAAAGGGAGTTTAAAAACCTCTATGGAGACATTCAAAATGTCTCTCTTTCTCTCAAAGTCCTGGAATCCTACAGCACTTTATACTGTTGATGGTCCTACATATCCTTGGGACCATCTGCCTCCCTCAGCTGGATCGAGGGATTTCCTTCAACAGTCGTTGTGTGTACTACAAGTCTGTCGTACAATATACTATACATCCCAAGGGGGTTCGCTGGATTTTGTCTAATACTACCTAGAGCTATGACCATGATGAACAGGGGGCGAACAGGGGCGAAAATTGTGGGTATGATCTTATGCTTTATATCACCCAGCCACGCAGTGATTTATCTTTAACATATATCGATACATCACTGTTTACATATATTCTAAGCTACCTCAAGAAGCCTCCAGGGAATCATTTGATACACAAAAAGGTATATTCACTGAGTTAATGGCCAACCCTTAAACTTTTGGGGATTATATACATATTAAGAACCTGAATTTCTTCGTCCTTTGGCTTGGCTCAAAGGTAATCATCACCTGAAAAGGCTTGATTTCTGAAACACAGGAATCCTCATCATTCGAGCGAGGAAAAACCACAAAACACCATGGGAAAAATATACAGTTTAGGCCGGGGACCCGAAAACTTCCAATCCCACTGTTTCAGATATAACATGATGTCCCAGTATGTATTAGATGATTCCCAAGTACCACTGGCAATCTCCTTGGAAGTGGCCGAAATTCTAGGGTTCCAAGAATGGCCCCGTACATTTGTGGAAAGGATGAAACATGCCAGACTTGGAAGACTAGTTTCCGTTTGAAATGGTCCCTTTTCAGGTGACATCTGAATTTTTCTGGGTGGTGGTTTCATTTTTTTAAATTTTCACATCTGTTTGGGGAAGATTTCCATTTTGACTCTTGACTAATATTTTTCAGATGGGTGGTTCAACCACCAACCAGTTTTTTTTGGGGGGTAATTCTGGATGAACAAATCTTGTAGTGGGAACCTGAGATCTCTCCACCTAGTAGAGATCTGGAACCCGGGGATGTAGATGCTTCAAAGAGTTCGAACGTTTCAAGTACTTGGTGATTAAGATATACTCACCCAATGATTTCAGGGTTTTGTTAAAAAAGCAACTCATATGGCAACCTGTAAATTGAGATTCTACGCCATCAAGCTCATCTATTTGCTGTTGGTTGAAATGTTTGAGATTTCAATCTTTTCCCCTGAAATTGGTCTGGAACTGAGGTGGTTCCTTCCTTCTCTGTCAAGAGGTGCTCAAGAGCAACCTGAACCGTGCTGCTTTCTTCTCAGGTCGGGAGGGGTGATGCCACAGTCGCTGATAGTAAGAGCTTGAGATGGAGCTGTGGATGACGATGACCAGCAAAAAAATCAATCGGCTATAGCAAACGGACCAACATAGCTGGCTGGAAAAAAATCCTCTTTTCCAATAGGAAATGCAATACATCTGGCTATTCATTTCGGGCCGGCTGATGTTCGTTTAACAACGGAAGTTAATTCAGACTGCTCGGAGTTGGAGCTATGGGCAGAGTATGATTCTGGGAGCCATGGGGGGGAAGTGTGTAATTCTGCAGCCTCACTTGGAATCGGGTGGATTCCCCAAAAATTTCCCTCAAAATGCTTGGGTCGACATCCCCCCAATAGAAAAAAGCATGGCTATGACTCGGGTTTCTGTAAATGGCTGTACCCTTCGATAAGATCAAAGCTCCATCGAAATTGAGCGGAATTTTTTCGCTCAGAATTGAGACCATTACTGGCGCTCTTCACTGATTCCCATCAGGTTTAAAACATCCCCAACAAAGCATTAGTATACAAAGTAATGATATAATATAATTACTATGACAATGATACTGGATATTGAAGTTGAATTTTGCTTCTTAACCTCTACAGAAAGGATTTCAAGATGTAGAAAACAAGAAAAGGTGAGACCGGCACCAGCTTGTTCTTTTGTTTTGCCACAAAAAACATCTCCGAAGTTCTATCCGGGTCGTATCAGGTCTGATGTTTGTGGGATGCCTGGGACCCCAAGCCCTTCGTGCTTGCTGGAAGCGCCTCAAAAAGGATGGTTGAAATGAAACGCGACGACCGTACTGCGTGACAACCTTGGCTGGTGGTCTGCGAAAGGGGGGCCCATCTCGACGAGACTTAGAGGGTCGAGTTCTGTTTGTTGGCTACCCTTTGTGGCTTTGACAAGAGATGTTAGATATGACTTGAACTGTCTGTGTCTTTTGGGTGTTTGGGTAGTTTTTTTTTTTGGGGGGGAGCTTTTATGCCAAGACACCACTTTGTTTTTTCCACAAGAGCCTGCAGACCTGCCCCTTAAAAATCTGTCTGTGAGCCGGTCTGCAGCAAATTTTAACTGCAGCGCTCACTGGTTCGGAAAGTCCAATCTGGTCATGTCTGGGTCCGCCGTTTTTTTCAGCGTTTCCGCAAATCACACCAAAGTCCATGGCAAAGTGGTATACCATGATGTGTATATACTAACCATCGTGGAATACATCAATATCAGTTTGAAATTGTAATCTATAGACTAAATCCTTTTTCCTATTGTGGATGGATAGTTTTTCTATATTCTATTGGATTTGTTTGTATAGACATACATATCTAGATATACATACATCTAGATATGCACACTAGCTCGCTGGTTGTTACATTGTTGGAAGGGAGCTAAGGGGTTATTTTGGGCCTCAAGGGTATCTAAAATCCCTTGGTGAGTGCTATGGATCTAGGAGAAGCTCCGCAAAATCACATATAAAGTTATAAACTTGAGAGGGGTATCTCATCTCACACCAAGATTGCTACAGGGCTGAAGGTGCATAGATACATTTATAAACGATACATGCATTATATATACTGTATATGCGTATATATATATATATTCTGTTTGTTGGATTTGCCCATCTACTAAGTTACTACTTTCCTCCCACGACTCGGCTGGAAATGACATGACCAGTTTGAGTCGGAAAACGAATGATTCTTCGACCCAAACGTCATGGTCTGGATGCATCAGACGTCGTCCGGGTAGGTCTCTGTACCTCCCGCAACCCTGATGCAGAAAAACACCGCACATCAAAACAGCAAAAGGTGGAATCTAATGTTTTGAAGAAAGAATCTATGCCAGATGTGGCTGATCAAAATCACATCCAAACTAACATGAGAGGGGATGGAATGAATCTAAGAAAGCTGGAAGTTTTTTTAGATCAATTTAGTTGCTGATCTTTGGAATATAAGCCTTGAAAAAGATGAAGGATAGTGGTCCTAATAGTGGTAGTTCTATTGGTGAACAGAGGTATTTTACAAAGAAAATCAGAGATGAAGACAACCGCTAAGAAGTTTTTTTCCTATCTAATCCTTACAAGAGGGTAAAAACAAGCCAGTTCTAGAAGGCCCCCTTGACAGGCCATGAAATCAGGATTTCATGGTGACAATGTCACGATTGTGGGTTGAATGTTGCCACTGCTCATGGGGAAGAAAACTCCAGGATTGCAAGAATGCGACAGAATCACAGCACATTTAGTCGGAATATATTGCCTCGTAGCCGGTCTTTTCCATGTTTTTGCCAGAGACAGAAACCTCCGGTGATTATTTCAATCACCAGAAGCAAGTGAAGCAAATGATGTGCGCACCAGACCAGATTCGGGCTGTACAATCAGTAGAAACCGCACCCATCAGCACCCAATTTGTTTTGAACATTCTTCTTGGAAACCCTGTTTTTATTGCTTTCAACAGTTTCAGTTTTGTGTTGGGATTTGGTGGGGCAGGGTAGGACAACGAGTTTCAGCTGATGCTGGAGATTCGCCAAGTTCACAGGCTGTTAAAGCTGGTCCCAGCTGATGAAGGGTCGGGGGCAGATTCGTCCACTATGACTGGGTACTTGTGAACTAGTGACTAGTGATTCATACTCTGGATCGACCCCCTAGGATGCGAATTAACCACCAGGATTCCGAACAAAAACCTTCATTTCTGACTGGAATCCTGGGTGGGGGATAGACCAAATTCAGACTTATGAATGAACCATACAATTACCACTTCAGAGCGTTTTCGGGCCCTCTAGAGGCAACCTGTTTTTCCGCTGGCATTTTCCAGGAAGGTTTTTTTGCCACGAAACTGGTGGTGTTCTTGGATGCTTGAGAAAAAGGGGAAATCTGAGCCGGTGTCCATGCCAATCACAAACAGCTTGTCGAAAATGAAACAAGTAGATCTGCACCTTGACATACCTCATGTTTTTCTGGTCGTAGTGGATCAATATGGAGAACTGTGCTTTTTTGTCTCGTGTTATGGCTTATTCGATAGTGAAGATGTTAGGTGTGCGAAGATTAGGCAGTCGTGTTTCTTTTGGCGACAAACACTTGACGGTGAACGAGCCCCAAAATGCAGTTTCCTTTTGATTTCGGGGTTATAATCTGAGATTCTGTTCCGCAATGGCCACGTTTTGAATGTTTTTTTAAAGCTTCTGTTGATGGGTTGGAAGGGGCCCTTTCAAACTTACGTCAATGATGTGCCAAATTGTTTCAATAGCTGTTCGGCAGTGTGAACACTTGTTTATGATATATCAGCAAGCGCTTGTAAAATAGGATTTGACCACTTTGGGAAATCGTTTTAAAGTTTAAACAAGTGCGGAAAATAGATGTAATTATTGTGTTTTTGGCATCTCAACAAACCATGTATAGAAACACTTTAAGCGAAAAGAAAGGACTTGCTATTTTAAATGATTCGTTACTCACCAACATCTTTTGCATCTGGAAACATATACATTATACAAATCATTTGTAGATAAAACATTTGCAATTCCGAACAACCTCTCAAATCATGTCCTAAAATCTTTCGCAGTTTCAACATTTTCAAGACATTTGTTGACCAATGTTCAGCAATGTCAATCAACTTGACAGCCTTAGACATGAAACAAACATGGAAACTGATGGGTTGAATCAATTTTTGGCCCAAAGACATGGTCCTAGACTAGTCTAACAGTGAAACCTTTTCGAAAACAGAAGAAGCCATGTGCTCTCTTATGTTGGGAACTCTCAGAAAACCGGTGGAACTCGGTACTCCTTTTTTGTGGTGGAAGTCGGTGTTTTTTTGGGATGAATTGAGCAGGTGAAGGGAGCCCAAACAAAACACAACGTGGGTGATGGGTAGAAACAACAACAAGAACTCAGCTACTTGAACTCTGATGTCGTTCATCCAAGAACTTGTTTTTCCCCCAACGGAAAACTGGACCTTGTCATGAGTCCTCTCGTTTGTGAGGTCAAATAATGTCTACTCCCCATTGCCCACCAACGGCGCGGATGGGAAAAAATTGGGAGATGGCAAGTGAGCGAATTCGGTGGGCAAAGAATAGCCAGCTTGTCTCATTAGCTATCAGATCAACTTTGCATTGATCTTTGCTAGAGAGGTCTGTCTTTTTTTTCTCCAATTTGAGCCACTTACATTTGTAGTGTTTTACCGATTGTTGATGCAATGCTTCATATCTTGGCTGGGTTTATAGTTCACACTGGCACCCTTACCCCAACGCTTTGCGGGTCAAAATGGTATTTTCGACCCCTGGACGAAAATCACAAGGAATTTCGGTGCTTTCGCAAAGTTCCTTCATTGGGAGACCAATCCGCAAGCCCCAAAGGTGGAGTGATGAAATTTACCAAATTCTCGAATGTTGAACTCGAAAAAATAGACTTCAAAATGGTGGTTTCACATTAAATTACTATACTTAAAAATGATTGTTTCCCCAACTGCCCAGCAGAAAATCCTTCTTTTAATTCAAATTTTGTCCCCGATATGGAAACAGAGACCAATCGTGATACCTAGAGATGTACCATATTATGTATCTGCATATATATATATATACATAATATATATATATGTATACTGTGTGTACCCAATATATAGATATCGGTTTCCAGGGTTTGACTTTGATAAGGTTCAGGCTTTGGAACAAGTCACCTCGTGTCCCAGATCCCAATTTTTGACCACCAAATCGCACAGGTCCTGGCGAGTCACCACCAAAGGCGGAATCCAAGAGTTCTTGGGACAAAATTGCACACACTTCCTGCTTTTTTTTTGTGGGAAAACATCTACACATTACACCTTGGATGATTGACATGCAACCCAAAAATTTTGAAGGTTTTTTCAAGATGATTTTCCTTTTCAATTGGATGATTTTTAGACTATTAGTTGATTTTTTAAGGGAGTATGGAAAATGACAAGCTTCAACTGGGTGGTTCAAAATTTGTCTTGTGTGGAAGTTTGGAGAATCCAATCAGAGTCTCCAGAGAATTGGGTTTTTGGGAAAATCATCTTCAAAGGTGCCGACTGGTAAGGGATATGTTAGTTTCCCAGGAGGGTAACCGGAGAAACAGATGGATTTGACCACCAAGAAAATGGGAAGATTGGTGGAATTTTCATTGGTGGAATTTTCATTTGACTAAGACCCATATTTTTCAATTGTGGGTTTCCACTTGAAACTGCTACGTATTCTATCATCATGATCAGCCTTGCTTCAGTGTAAAAGAGTTCCTTCCGACGAGTCTCATTTTCTTCACAAGGCAACGGGGCCCTTGAATCCGGCTGCTGCGGAAGAATGGATTCTTTTAGGACAATTTTTGCAAAAATGGCTAGACCTTCATCAAACATGACTTCAAAAATGGCAGGAATCATCCAAAAATGGTCATTTTAAAGGTATCAATGGCTTCAGTTTTTTGGTTTTGTTTAGGCTGACATTGTTTGTGGTGCCATCACACTGCCAGGGGCGAAAGACAGGTGAAGCTTATCCCCCTCGCAGGTGGGGGATATAACTCTCCTCAATGTGGTCGTTTGCTTAATATGAAAATGATGTCGTTTGCGAGTGGAGGAAGTAGATGAGATGATATCTGGGCATGTTTTTTATTCACTTTCCTGATTTATATAGTTGCGTGATTCTATCTTCTCGCTTGGATGGAGTTATACGTTGATGATTGGAGAACTGCAAGTCCAAACGGCATGTTGACTTCTTGTCTTGCTTGCAGGTAAAGAGATGCTAGGGTAGAAAAGCAGATTGAACATGACGTAAAACAAGCACAGAAATTATATAAGCACAAAATATGGATGATCTATCTTTATATCTTTTCTCAATTGATTATCTTACTTTTTGAACACATGACGTAAGTCATGTGTTTGTTTAAAAAAACATCTGGAAATCCCACTCAACTCGTGACCCTGAAGTCCCCGAAGTTCAGGACGATGTTGGTCACCAATGATGAACGACTTTACAACATGTCTTCCTGGTTGTCCAAGGCTCGATCCCGGTTTTTTTAGGTCGTCTGGTCGGGTCGGGTCAGGGTCGGTGGGAAGCGAAAATTCCCCCAAACGAAAAAACGGTTGACTGGTTAGCCGGTTGGGAGATCAACTCTTAAGGGATATCTGGTTGCACAAAGTCTTTGAATTCGAAATGGGAAAGTGAAGCAGTGTAGGAACTTGAAGATAAAGGCTTCCTTTCTTTTAGTCGTACATTTCTTTTTGTTTGGGGTATGCTCTTTTTTTCGGAGTTTATTTTTTGGAGGGTGGGGGGAAAGTGGTGACTCATGGTGGTCAGGTGGAAGGATGCTTCTGTGGTGAAAGCATCAAGGTGCATCGATGGGGGGTTGAAATGAATGTTGGGCTCCGTGAAATAAAAAGCAGAAGTTGAGTTCATTAGTTGCTTCGATTAGAAGAGTGGAGTTTTTGGAAGTCTTTTGATTTGAGAAAATGGTGGAGTTGCCTGTGTCACAAAAAGCTTGTTGGTTGATTTTTGTCTTTTCTACCCTCCCCGGTCATCTTGATTTTTTGTTTGGCAATGGAAGATCCAACCATCCAGAGCGAGTTGAGTTGATACACCTTCCCGATGGAGATTCCTGCTGAGGAAACCTATCAAGGCTTTCTGATTGTGATCTCGAAGCTGGGCTGAATAGCTGTTTTTTTTGCTACAGGGCTGCACGTGTAGGAGACTTATGGGTCCCGTGATATCTAAAAACGTCGTATATATCTATGTAATATAGTTATATATATAATTATACATCCATTATACATCACCTAGTAGTGTTAAAAAATGAGCTTGGAGGAACATTTTTCAGCTTGGCTCAATGCTTCCTCCACCTGAGACCTGTTGAAACCTTGTCCCTTTGAAACAGGAGAAACGACACACCGTAGCACCACTTCAAGGTGATCCAAACCTCTGCACCTGATGTATCGAAAGCCTTGACAAAAATCATGGCTGCCAGCCTGTGCTTAGGATGAAACCTGACCTTGAATCATTGAAACCAAACTGGAAACATGAAACCAAACTGGAAACATGCTGAGGATCTTCTCTGACATGCCTCCCCGTCACTTCATGCACTTCCTGTACCCTGGACCATTTTAGTTTTGGACCAGCTTTGTTTGCTGAAGGATTCAGAGTGAGAAGGGAACTTAACTCAAATACACTCGAACTTGAGGGATTTAATGCAACTCAAAACGACATATGTATTTAAGCCAATTGAACTGGGAAATACTGCAGGGACTTCGACGTCCACCATGATCCAGAATGGCTAACTTGTTCTTCTTCTTCTTCTTGTTGTTCTTGTTCTTGTTGTTGTTGTTGTTGTTGTTGTTGTTGCTGTTCTTGTTGGGAGTAATGTACATGTATGTGCATCAGTATCAGTGTGTGTATATATATATATAGAATATCTAGATTAGGTCCATGAAGTAAGCTTTTAGGATTCAGTATGCCACACCAACTGAGGTCCCAGAGATCACGTGTGCGATCCATAAACTCCATTAAACTCCTCTTCAGAGCAAATGGGATCAGTAATCATATCCCTTAACAAGAAATGGCTAGGAACAATGAATAGGATATCGTTTAAAGGAAGTTGAGAGACATGGGTTGAGACCAGCAATGGCTGGCTGCATCTGAAGATACTTGAAGATACGTCAATTTTTAGCGAGGGAAGATCTGTTGCTGACGAATCAAGAACTGTTTGCGGTTTTTGAACCAATGACCCGAGGAGATCTCCTGAAAACAAACTGAAACTAACCAGCCTTCATTGAGTGATTAGTTGCGATCCACATTGAAAAGAAGAATGACATTTTCTTCCACCATTGTGGTCATCCAAAAGGTAATTGGAAAGCTGGAAATCATTTGGTCGGTCTAAATATCTCGCCAGCTTTCCATCTCGGAATTGACCTCTCACCACTCTTTGCCGCCGAGGTTTGTATTCATTTCGTATATCTTGGTGGTACTCACTGGAGCGGCTGCTTGGCAAAAAAGAAACCTACGCACACGGAGGAGTTGACATTTGTATACACTTGTATACTGCAGGTGCAAGCCGTATTTTAGGATATGTAGATATACATATACTACACTTGCGCATGCGCAGCGTTTTAATTGAAGCTATTCACAAGTGTCTTTATACTTCAACATACAACTTCCCAAACTTCAAGTCCTCCAAACTGGATGGTGAAACCATCATACTGTTGTGGGCTGAAATCCTGCACGAATTAGTAAGTATAGCTTCTCCCATGAATGTTTGTAGGGTTTCACAGATCCTTTCGGTCACGTCAGAAGTTATCAACTGAAATAAAACTTCCCACGCAGGCTACAGGATTTGATGGAATGCTACCAGAAACAGCACCAACAAAAAGATACACCCTCTGGTAAACTGACACAGAGGAATGGACAATGAGCCCTTTTGATGGTATTTGCCACTAAAGATGGGGATTTTCTATGGCAATGTTAGTTTACCGGAGGGTAGATTTTTTGTTTGCGGGTAGAGAATGCCTTCCCAAATCGTTATGGTCCGCATTCTGAGGAAGTTGAATAATTTCTGCTTCCAGCTTAATTTGTGAAATTATGATGACTTACTGTAGGTGTTTTTATTTTTGTTGAGCATCCTCAACAAAAGTTGCTTTTAAAGGAACAGAGTTTTCAGCTTGAGATACTGTTGATGCTTGAGAAATCCTGCACCAGTTGATATGGTAGATATCGCATTACTTATATACAAGGTTTCAAAAACATCCAACCGGTGGTTGGCCTTGGGATTTCAGAACCATCAACAGTAATTACGTTTTCTTGTTTTGGAAGAGTTGGTGAATTATTTTCAGATCCTCCGTGGACGGGTTTTTTGAAGCCTTTTTGAGGTTCAAATGCAACTCGTGGACACGTCCTTCTTCCGAGTGCGGACCACCAAGCATTGAGAGCCACGAAAAACATGCGGTCAAAGGGTTTGCTCTTTTTTTTTGTTGGGTTCACCAGAAATTGCCGATAATCATCACAGATTCAGGGGTAAGACCACCTCTGAAAACTCACACGTTCCCCTCAAAAAATGCTGGTTGGAAGACGATCCCCGGTCAAAAAAATCGTTCATTTGCCAGGCCGTGGGTTTGCTATTGGCCGTCTTGCTGTCCTTACGTGCCAAGAATGCGGTGTCGCGTCGTCAGAAGTTGATGGCAGGACTTACCAGGGGTGCTAAGTTCATGGGGGTTGGAAGGAGTACACAAGAACTCTGCAAAGATTTAGGGTAAATTATGATGATGAAAGTCGCATGACATCACCCTGAAATTCCTGAACTAATTTGATCTTGGGACATTGGAAGTTGCGGAAGTGAAATTAGCTAACCTAGGATATTTTGTTTGTCTTTTTGTCGCTTGCCAAATGCACTATTTCAGGACTTGAAGAGATGTCTTTTTGAGTTTGTTTTTAAAATATCCCGAAACATTGGATCTTACAATGGGAGCGGAAACTCATAGAATAAGATTATCAGAAGGCAGAAAACTTATCATTGGTTTTGCTGGATGGTCCTTGGAATCTGAGTACAGTATATGCATAGACTCCTAAAAGAAAACAAGGAATATTTAGGAATATGGTTGCACCCAGATTTCCAAACAACACCCCTCAAAACCACCAAGTCAAACCACTTGGTGATTTACATCATGAAGTGATGTTCTTCTGCCAGGAGTCTTGGACATGCCGCATGGTGGCATTCTGACAAACCTGGGTGGAGAATGCATAGCAGCGGATTTTTGAAAAAGGAGGATATCACATGGTATCACCCTAAATGGTCAGATCAGTTTTCTCACAGATTTTTCATCATTTAAACTCAAAGTTGGAAGGTTGTTTTTCTGACACATTGAACCTCAGGTACTCTAAGACTCTAAGAGTGGTAGAAAGATCAAGCCCAGCAGGTTTTAGGGTTGCAGCTTCAAAAAAACATATGAGCATTTAGGATATTCTTTGGATACTTGACCTGCTGACCCCAACTCATTCTGTTGGATTTCCTGTGAGACCTCTCACTTTTTGGCTACTTTCCATGACCATATGGCGCTGATCTCCACCAATAAACCTGAGGATGAATTGTGCCAAGAACCTGCTGTATTTGGTCCACTTTGAGCCTACAGCCAAAGACAAACTCCGCGCTGTGCTGGAATTCACCTTTCTGGAGGCCGATTTTTTTGGGGTTAAGTTTTTGACCAGATGAGAGAGATTTTTGGATGGATTTTGCTTTTTATTTGGTTGGTTGGTTGGATTTTTCTGAGGTGGGTAATGGTAAATACATCACTATTTACTGTAGAGAATCAAGGAAAGCATATATATATATATGTATGTGATATATGTATATTCATTTTTGGTTTTTGAAAGCAACTTTGACTAATCTAAGACTGCTTCGACAAATCAAAGCTATGTCAACTCTTGAGTTTCTAACAAGACCAATTTGAGCTCTCAACCGTAGTTTTCACATCATCTCAAGCATTTTTCCTTAGGAGTTGATTTCCAAAAAACCACCCACCCAATTTCCACGGGGAAAAACCACCATGGGAGGCAGCGGCCTGGGCTTTGCCGGTGATGAAAGAAGGAGATCATATAGCCGCTTTGGAAATGCTGCCTGAAGAATACCGAGATGCCAGGGAGCCTAAGGGGGAGGTTGTTGGAGAGGAGGCTTTTGACTCCGATGATTTGAATGGACAAAAATCCCACAAAAACCGGTTGGAGATGGGAGACTTTTGGAGAATTTAGATTTCAATAGTTTGGCTATGGATTCCAAGGCTGTTTTCAAATATTTAAGATCAACAGACATCAAACTCATCCAAAAATCGCAAAACATGTGTCATTCATTTCTATGCTAGGATATGCAAATTGACATAACATTACATAGGTCCGACAGAATATGCAAATTGGTATGCTTGGAGCTGCTTTTATTTCTTCAATCGCCAACACCCGACTGTGCTCATTTCCCAAGGTGGCATTTGTGCTGCGCGCAAAGTACCTTGGAATGAATGATCCAAAAGCTGTGTCTTTTCAGAGGTAAAATTACCGTGAAAAGACACCACTCACTAGTGGAAAGGACGACTAGAACAGGTAAATTCACTAGAGTTGTGACTTGTTATCTCATGATTCAACAATAAATAAATTCAAGGTATTCAAAAATAGAGGCTCCCAAGCTCAATTTTTTTCCAATTTTTTCCAATTTTTCAAGAACACCTTGTGTGTTTCTTTGGGATTCGAGTTTTTTTTTGTTGAAATCGGGTCAGTCCAACAGACCAACATGAAAGGAGCGATAGGGGATAGGAAAAATGCGGAGCTAAAGAGGTGCCGAAGAACAGGCCGCACATGGCTCCGGGAGCATCCCTAGTTTGGGTCGAGGCCCTAAATTTTTTCAGGTGATGATGCCTTATAGATAAACAATAAATCTAACCAAATTGGGGGAGTCCTGAAATGGTGGAAATGCCATGGTAGGGTGGTTGGACCAAAATGAAGCCTCACTCCATGTTTGGACACAAAAGGCCATTACAGTCACAAGGTGAAGAAACCTGATTTTGGAATATATTCGATATGCTGGGCCTAAACTCCCCATTTTGTTTCTCTTTGGTAGGGGGATGGTCATCAAATTTATGGTTTATATACTCATAAGTAAGGATTCCTTATGAAAGGTGGGATGACCATTATCCCCAATATATGACGAAATTCCTCAAGCTGCCGACTACCAAAGGACGGAAATAACACATCACCATTTTCATGCGTGGTTGGTCCCAGAATGATCGCCATGGGCCATATGAGTCATTTGGGATGGTTCATCCTAAAATGACCATTCTTCTATGAGTTAATATAGTTCCATCAAGATAATCATAGGAATTGTATATTTCTTGGGATGTTTTTTACAGAAAGGGCCAAAATTTGTTACCCAACATTTTTTTGAGGTGTACACTTGGGAATCCCCAAGAGCTCGTTTCATTTTTACAAGATTCCACCATGAAAAAGAGCTATTTCAACCTCGAAAAATCTGTGAAATCTTAGCACCTTTCGCTCAGGCACAGTGCCCACATCTCCCCACGACCTTTACTCCTGTGGCTACGGGAGCTTTGTGACCAGTCGCTTGGATAAAGAGTCAATTGGAGAAGAGAAACCCAGGCAGTTCATTGGTTAATGGAAAATTGTCAGCTCAAACCACCAAAATGTCACACAAAATCAGTTATTTGGATAGCAGGCGAGTGCCATCAGAAGGTGTGAAGTGGCATGATGATCTTGTGATCTTCAAAATGTTGTTTTTGTTGTTCGTCCAAAGGTATTTTTTGTCAAGGGATTTTCACTAAAGCTTACTGCGGAAAGTTGTTGAATATGATATACCAGATAAATGAAGTCGTTCTTGCTCAAAACGAGCATGGCCACCCAAATGTTACCACTTGAAGACTCTAAGAAGAAACGCAACGGATCTTTTTTTGACCCGTTTTTGTAGGTTCGGCTACAAACAAACGCCATCATGATTAAACCATTTGTAAATGGAAGAAGCCTACGAATTGGGGAGTTCATGATCATGATGATCATCATACTTACGACTCATGACTTTCGCGATGATCATTAACTTCAAGAATTGTCTTTCGAAATAGCTTGGATCTGAGGTTGTTTGATCCGGATCTGGCTACCAACAGTGCCGGGTGACTGGGCAACAAAGCAATGAAAATTGGATCGACAAGTGGTAACATGTTTCAGGTGATTGACAGGCAAGTGTCACAAGCAAAGATAGCAAAGAATGGCAGTTTGCAAGATTGCTATCCTTTTGATATGGCATATTTTGAAGTGAAACTGGTAGTTTTCATAGGATTTCAACCTCCAAAATGATGGCAGTTTTTCCAACTGAGAGGCGGCTGGTTGAAATCCACCAGTGGATGTAGTTTCAACCACTATTTCATTGCGGGCGCGTTTCATTTCATTCTCTCCACTATTTGCAGGGTTTGATACGGTAGATTTAGTACCATTGTTTAGGACTTGGAAACCTTTCAGCCATAAGAAGTTTGGGCAATTTTTTGAGCCGCATGGGCTATATGGGTCATACCCGAGTCATAGCCCATAGCATTATCTGGATGTAGGAATAGTACCATCCTTCCCTGCGTTCCATATATCACAGAGGAGTATGGAGTGCACCAGGCAATTCACCTTGATTAAAAGGCAAAGTTAGTGGATGTGCTTGGATTGGTTGGTCTGAAAACAATGGCAGGTGGAGCTGTTAAGGTATCCAATTTTCTGCGGTTTTGCAGACACAAAGATCCTCATCACCACATGAGCAGCAAACAAAACAGTGATTATTTATACAGGATATTATACTATCCAGTTACATAAGGATACCAACAGTTGCATCATGAACATCCTTCATTGCCATTGACCAACTGGGATTTCATGCTTCATTTTGAAATACCGGTGCTGTTTTGGTTGCCACGCCAAGGAAGGACAAGATGGATAAGCGCCTTGGATATTGAGCAAGAGTGGTTTCCAGAGCTGGCTTTACAGGGGTATTTGGAAGGGACGATCAGGTTCCTAAGTGTACCCGAAAAGAAGGTGAGTGTTGAGGTATTGAAATGGAAAGCAAAATGAGCGATGCAATAAAACCATCCGGCTTCAAGCTTTCTTGTTCAAATTTCCTTGTGAATTTTAACGTGGATACCAAACGCCCGATCCAACTGTGGTAAAACTTCTTCCACAAAGGAGGCCTACGGTCCTACATTGTAGAAAACTTGCTCACCTTCCAACTATCTGGAGGAAACTTGGGGGGAAACCTAAACAAGCAATAAACTGTCAACAAAACCAACAAACCAACAAACCAACCAACAAACCAACACACACACACACACACACACACACACACACACACACACACACACACACACACACACACACACACACACACACACACACACACACACACACACACACACACACACACACACACACACACACACACACACTACACACACGACACACTACCACACACACACACACACACACACACACACACACACACACACACACACACACACACACACACACACACACACACACACACACACACACACACACACACACACACACACACACACACACACACACACAC
>DF239452.1:70157-85181 GCA_000507305.1 Breviolum minutum Mf 1.05b.01 | reverse complement strand
ACGTACGTACGTACGTACTACGTACGTACGTACTACTACTACTACTACTACTACTACTACTACGTACTACGTACGTACTACTACTACTAACACACACACACACACACACACACACACACACACACACACACACACACACACACACACACACACACACACACACACACACACACACACACACACACACACACACACACACACACACACCAACCAACCAACCAACCAAAAGATGATGTATATCACACTTTCTAAGCCCCAAAGGTGTGACTTCTTTGCCCGGGGATGTTGGTCCCAGCGGAACCAGGATTTCAATCATCCGTCGCTTTCATCGAAATACAGAGGAGGAACTTCATACCCTGCTCCTTGGCAAAAAACGGCGCGATTGAGGCACCCTCCCCCCCACCTAGATGACCGAAGTGATGATTTGAACAAATATATGAAAAAATGTCATAATGTGACTATATATACCTGGGTAGATGATCCAATAATTTCTCAAAAGGGTTGAATCATTGCAACCAACAACGAGATGATATGATTATAGGATGTAGTACGGTGGCAGTATACAGAAGGTAATATGGCTACAGCTTAGATGACTCAGAAAACCTTTTCCTGGCTTTCTAAGACTCATGTTTCTTTAGCTTTCAGGTTTGGCTGCAAGATGAAACATCCCAAACCTAAAAAATTTGTTTGTGTTTAAGAACTTGCACCTTTTAAAAACCAGTTTTTTGCAGCAGAACCCAAAAAACTAATGGCACTGACTTGAATATGTGAGTTCGGGGGCGGGGAGTTTCGGGCTGACTGCTGAGGTTTTCAAAGTTTGACTTCCTGCTCATGCACCTCGGCTAGAAATCGTCCACTCAGAAACCGCCTGGTTGTTACCACTGCTGGATTTTCTTGCCCTCTTGATAAACATGGCTGGAAAGGTTAGTTTCAATAGGAAATATATCTACATAAGTACATAAGTATATGGACTCATTCATGGTCCATTTTACACCTAGATATGTTTGTCATTTACTGGACTGTATTTGATTTTTCTTCCCTTGCCACCACCACCAAATAGAGAATGGACTTTTGACTTTGTGGAGAATATTTTTTGCATGGGTGAGGGTTGGAGAACCTTTCGAAGCACCAGGTCAGTGTACCATTCCTCTCAAGGATGCTTGAATTAAACATGACCCAAACTGGTTTTCAGAAAATCTCCACGTCTTGGGTAAGTGGACCCGTTTTCCACTTCAGGAGCGAAGAGTTTCCGAAGAGTTTCACACCCCTTCTGCGGCGGTTAGCCAAGGTTTCGAGAGAACTTTGTGACGTCGCAATTCCGTTGGATGTTGGAGACAGTCATCTTTGTTTATGTGGTGCTGTATCCATGGTGTGTGGGGGTATCTCAGAAGTGGAGGGGGGCGATATTTTTGTTTGGAAGCCAAGGGAGGCATTCAAAAGTTGCAACTCTGATTTTGCAAAAACAGTTGGAAGAGACGGTTGGAAACATGACCGTTTCAGAAAGTGTTTGTAAAACAACAAAACCCAACAGCATTCAATCGCAGAGTCTCAAAAATACGGCCCGCACAAAGCGCCCAACATTGCCTTCTTGTCGAAAAGAGAGAAGGTAAAGTCAACTTCGCCAAAAAAGCCATCTCCAGCAATGATCAATCAAAACTAGAAAAGGATCTTGGCGTCTGAGGACCGTACAAACGAAACACCATGTTTTTCATAAGAACTGCATAAAGAAGGATTGACGCCAACAGAGGCTAGCCTCGGTCAAAAATAGTTCAATAGATGGTAGATTCGCATAGATTCGCGTCGATGCGTCGTCCATGATAGCCAAACACAGCACATTTGTCTTTCCAAGCTCTTCGAAAGAGAAGGAACCTCTGCAGGATAAAGACTCAGATTTGCCTGTCAAGCTATTGCGGCACGCTAACGCTTTAACGAGGGGTCGGCATATGTATCTACTGTTTCTCAGTGAATCTATCTATGAATCGATCTATGAATCTATCTATATATCTGTCTGTCTATGTATCTACCTATTCATCTATCGCAATGGAAGGTCGCCAGGCATTTTTCTTGAAACTTTTGGTGAAATAATCATTTCAGAATCATCCAACTGAAAAAAGCGGGCTCACATTTGGCACCAAAGGACCACAAATTTGGGAAACATTTTTAATGATTCCGAGCATCTTGTATTTTCCCGCGAATTTGGAATGTACAGTACTTCCATCCTTCTCAGTTTCCCAACCGTTTCTGCATGAGTTTCAGAACGACTTCATATGGAGGGGAATCTCTTCCCCCCCAAAAATGAATCCAAGCTTTCATTTAAAATCTTTCGAAGTTAGTGATGTATGATGAACCTTCGTGCACAAAAGGATCATTATGTTTCACCCTGATGATTCATTCTGGAAGACTTTGATAAAACGATACTATCAAGGAATTGTGTTCTCGGGTTTTGCAGGGTGAAATAGTCTTCCAAAACACTTGTCTAGGTTGGAAATGGAAGATGGTTGTTTGCTTCGTGCATCATAGTAACCTCATAGTATTGATGGCTCTTTCAATTTTACTAACTACTTGCAACATATGATTTACACCATGAAAAGATACAGGGAGAAACTGCCAACCAGTTCGTTGAACGTGCATCACCCTGAGGTCTGCAATGAATCGAATTTGGTTTTGGGTGCTACTACAGTGCCTTGGGTGCACGAGTCGTTTTATTGGTTGATTTGCAAACGAGAAGACTTCCTATTTGAATGCTGAAGAGTGTGAATCCAATGACAAAATGCCAGGGTTTTTGTGGCATGAGTCTTTGGACCCCATATGTTTGGCTGTGACTCAAATTTACCGTACCAAAGGGACAGTACGTTTAGTCTATGAAGTATTGAAAATTTATGAAATTTTAGGGCCTTTAGGGGTTCAACCTGGGTCAATCGTTTTGACTCATGCCATACCCAGTTGTATTTTCAATCTGAATGGGTGGACTCTATAAGTATTTTGGTCACTTAATATATTTTGGTGAGAATTTAGGAAGCCAAACAGCAGTACAAAAGGACAGCTAAAATACTCTAGATTCGTCACGAAGATCCAGGTAGGGTGAATGATGTAACTGTTGGAAGTTCACCATGCAGAGATTTTAAACTTCATATTCTGTCTGTCTCCAAAAAAGATCTTCCCTATGCAGAGATGGTTGAGGACTTTGGCTAGATTGGTTTATATCCAAAGATGACCTTGTTGGGTTTGAGTTGATGCAAGAATGTAGTGAGCGCTTTGCGGAGTCAAGAGTTTGTTTCCGCTTACTAGGTGAAGATGAAAGATTACACCACGATAGACCCTAAAACAGTTGCAGACATTGCACATAAAATTTGGGCCTTTATGTTCGTTTCCACTTTGCCGGCTGGAAGACAAGATGACAAGCCCAGGAACGAGGACACAGAATTTAACACAGCATTCCAGAAAAGGCCGGCACACTAAGCAAGCATTGAGAACTCCAATAGTAAACTGTTTGGGAAAAAAATCAAATCCGACCTTAGTTTTGGTTAACAATAGTCCCTTTTTGTCAAGGACTATTCTCTAAAACCGTCTAGTTTTCCTAAAAAAATCCAACATAGAGTGCGAGCCCAAACAAATCGTAAGATATGCCTTGAACGGCTAGTTTCCTGTGGCCTCCAAAACCCCCCCACCAGGTGGGTATGGCCTGTGTGTTTTATGGCCTCAACGCCCTCACTGAGCAGTTGGAGGAGATGTGATTTGTGTGGCCGGAAGAGGATGTTGAGGTATATTGGGTGATAGATTGCATTATACAATCTGATTACATATATACGTAGATTATGTATATATATATATATGACATATTGATATAAGAGATATCTATAGACAGTTAGAGATGTGATATATCATCGTTAGGAAGCGCAGATCATATATAATTTATCCTATTCAGGATCATACTGTTTCCAATAGAGATATGGTATCATGATTTTGAATATGATATGTGGAACCATGCTACACCATATAGTACTTTTTTTTGTGAAACTGTGAAACACCCACATCTTCGAATGACATGCAGTAGTTTGTGATATATGGATGTAATACCAAAACCGATTTGCAACGCCTGTGCACCCACATGTAGATGATACCTAGGTATATATACCATGAGCCCCCAAAACCACGAAAAACAAAGGTTTTGGCCACCAAAAAACCAAGTTATTTACTATAAAAACCTCTAAAACTGTAGGTTTTGGGGGCCCATGGTGTACATACGTATAGGTGAATGCATACGCACACATAGCAATATCCGAATATCCTTGCAATAAGAGAACCTGTATTTTACTTTTGTGAAGATATTCATGGAATCTCCCTTGCTTTCATACCAAATCCCTCCCCCAAAAAAGACATCCCAGTGGTAGACGGCGCAACCTTCAAATTTGACAACCTAAACAAACCCGATGCTTCCCTCTTTTCACATGGCTGCGGGTGATGGGGAAAAAACGTGGTACCCTCTGGTAAGCCAACCCCGGTCTGATTGGAACCAGGTTTAGTATTTCAAACATCAACCGTGAGGTCTCCAGAAGAAAAATACACCAAGATAGCTTTTTGGAAGATCTAACTGTGTATATGAATATTTACAGATAGATTCGTATTCACTTGCTGGGGACTTTTTCCCAGAGCGAGTTCTTAGTTTGCTGGAGGGTCATCCACATCATTGCCGGTCCATAGGCATGATTGGTATATAACATTATCTCCAAGTCAGATATCATCTTCTGCCCGGGAAGATAGGCAAACTCCAAATCGTGTGTGATTCTGTCCTGGCACTGTGGAATGATGAAGCCATTTTGCTTGCTCCGATTTGAACATGAGCCAAAGATAGCCAACATGTCCAAGAAGTTTGACTGGGCTTCCTAGCAGTTTGTGGAGATGCGCATTTGTTGTGTCGATTCGATGTTTGTGAATTTCTTCGTGAGACGTATCTTTTAAAGCAACAGCGCTTATACACGTTTTTCAATGAGCCAATGGGCAGGAATGCCCAAGCATTTGAATCCAAAACAAAACCACCTACGTAAAGATCATCCAAAAAATAGTCAGTGCATTATCCATTCACAATTCGAAATTCGCCATGGGACGTGGCTCCAAGTTCTTGATATTGTTGTTAGCTGCCAGCTGTTGGTGGTCCTTCCAAGTCTTCATTGGTGGCGCACTTCTACGAGCTGCTCCTTTGCCTGGAAAGCTCGGGAATCCAAAACGAGACTTGATACGAAGAGAAGGTGTGAAGGGTTACTTTGCAATCCGAGATTTATTGGTGTTGAAACGCAATGATGAAGATGTAGCAGCCTTTCATGAAAAGGAACGCAAACGTTGGCGTGAAGTTTATGATGAAGAATATGTGGAAAGTCCTCAAGACTTCTATCCGGGCGATCGAGTTGAAGTTATTGCAGATGTCAGTGTGAACAAGGATATCAAGAATGCTGAAGGGATGCAGGGTGTCGTCACACATTTTGACTTTGACGATGGATACGAATCATGTCAAACCTGCCAATCTTCGTATCCCGTCACGGTGCTTTTGGATGATCCTTGACCTGAAAGTGGTCCCTTCTTGATGATCGCACCGAGATGAGCAGAGAAAAAACACGGTGATGATTTGCCTTAGGGCCTGAGGGGATGAAACACGTAGCTCGATTGAGTCAATAGGGATTATTATAACTGAGCATCTCTATGAACCAACCAGGGGGATGGGACGCCAGCGAAGGATAGCAACTCATCTTCCAGCCCGGGATGTGCACGAATTTAGTCCCCCTCCTTGTTGGAGGTTCACTCCCCCCGGAAACTAAGATGGAAACCTATTTTTTTTCCACAGGATTGTCATCTTCCAAACCTTAGGTTTCATGTTAAGTTTTCAGGGTTAGTTATGATCCCACGAAACCCCTCAACTTAGATGGTTGCCAGTGTACCTTCAAGTGGTTGGTTGGAGATCCACCATCTTAAGAAATTCATATCACTCAAGGCTGCTAGTGAATAGTAGCTGGAAATCCTTGGCTTTTTGTGAAGATTTCAGCTTTGGAGAAATCAATTTTTCCACCAAAACCCATCTACACCACACTTCTTTGCCACTCAAACATGACGGAAAAAATACCTCTCAAAAATCCAAGCTTACCAACAACTAGGTAGCGGCCGTGTTAACGACCCTGAGTGATTCCACCATTCTGATTTGTCGCAACACCTGAAAACATTGGAAGGGTGCACGAATCAATTTCTGACATGATTTGAGTATCAGCCCAGAATGCTGTTATTTGAGGGGACCGAGTACTTGTTTAGCAGTTCCCATTGTCAAGGGGCTCCCAAATTGAAACTTCGATGCGGAAAAACGTTTTTTTTCTTCGTCAGGCTGCGCAGTTGTTTGCCTTTTTGGCTAAGTTGGCCAAAGCCTCTAAGAGGTTTGGTTCGTTATTCCATCTCCACGCACAGCTCCACACATAGGTTTCAAGTTGCGAGTTCTCTTTGCGGTCAGTCTTATCATGACTTTGGAGTTTCTTGGGCACATAGCGTTTCAGCTGCCGCCCAAGCTGGTCCAAATGCTTTCGAATTATGAATTCACTGATTTTTGGGATCGGGGTTTCCAAAAAACTCCCAATATAGTAAGAAAATAGGCGCATCTCGTACAACTGCTACAGGTCACGGGGCAGAACTGCATTTCGGTGTGCACCACATTTTTGAATCTCAAATTGGCATCCCATGGCGAAAGCACAGCAGTTGCGTAGCATTCAACATGTGTTCATGTGCAAGGAACGTGAACATACCAGCAAGAAACGCAGCAGTTGCGTAGCATTCAACATGTGTAACGTGAACATGCCCAGCAAGAAACGCAGCATTTGCGTAGCATTCAACATGTGTTTCATGTGCAAGGAACGTGAACATACCAGCAAGAAACGCAGCGGTTGCTTAGCAGCAAACACGTCTTCATGTGCAGGGAACGTGAACATACCAGCAAGAAACGCAGCAGTTGCGTAGGATGAAACATGTGTTCATGCGCAAGGAACGTGAACATCCCACCAAGAAACGCACCAGCTACTTAGCATCAAACATGTGTTCTTGCGCAAGGAACGTTAACATCCAAACAAGAAATGCAGCAGTTGCGTAGCATTGGACATGTGTTCATGTGCAAGGAACCTGCACATCCCAGCAAGAAACGCAGCAATTGCGTAGCATTGAACATGTTTGCGCGTGCAAGGAATGTTATCACATCTCATCCCACCCCACCCAAACCGCAAGTGTTGCGTAGCATCAAACATGTGCTCATGTGCAATGAAGCTTACCACACCCCATCCAACCCCACCCCAACCTCAAAATTTTGCATTTGGCCATGGGGTCGCTAACCCGGCCGTAAGCAACAACTAACATCTCTTCCAAGAAATCAACTCTTCCAAATGCCAAACTTTCTCACCGGACCCAACACCCCAACCCCCCAAACGCGTTGATGCTTTGTTTCTCCTTCCTCCGGGCTAGCCGAACCTACATATCAACTCAACAACGGGGCGGCACCGGCGTTTCTTCCGGCAGGATCCGGTACATCATCAAACCCAAGGCTTTGACCTTAGAAGCACCTTCATCAATCTCTTTGCCGTAGCTTGGCGGCAACACAGAGTTGTTGGTGTTGGTTTGGAGGTGTGGGGGTTAAAAGAACAAGTGGGAAAATTGGTTTGGGGTTGAAGTTGCTTAACAAAAACACGGAGGAATCGGTTTGGTTTGTTTGGGGTAAGTTTTTTGATGTTTTTTTCCTGGAAAGGGTTGGAGTGGTATGCAGTGAAGACAATTTTCGATGCGACAAATTCTCCAAGAACTCGGTTTCATTCGTTTCATCTTGACCCAAAACTTGGAGATTTGATTCGACAGATGGTGACCAGCAGGCGGGAAAGTGGATGGCAAATGATATGAAAAACCACGTGCGATGTAGATGTCAAGCAAACATTTGTCAGGTTTTTTGGGTTTGAGACAAACGACTTCAGTGATGCGAGATTTTTTTTCTCGGTGTAATATTTGCAGGCAGAATCAACATCAGGGCAAGAATATGTTTTGCCATGACTTCTGAATCAACCCCCCAGTGTTTGCATCATCTTCCAACAACATGTTTCATCAGCTAGGAGCATTGAACTGACGTGAATTGTGGTTCGCGTCATTTTCTAGAGGTGGTTTAGCAAGGGATGCATTGCATTTGCAGCTCACATCTCCTGCATTTCAATTTTGAGATACTGTAATTATCCTGAGGATGGTCCAATGACCCATCTTCTGCAAAGTATTCCATTGGGTGCTTATACATGTTCACATTCATTGGATCACCATCTACAACAAGTCTTAACTACACAATCGCGCAATTCCATAACCCTATGATAGGTAGAGTAGACAATTGGAAGCTGTTTTCATGATGAGTGAGGATTTTTGTCCGTCGTTTTTGTTTTGTTAGGCTCCGTATTTTCTCTGCAGTAAAGACTTGCATGGTGGGGGGCACATCCCGGATCAACCAAGGAGCTGGATCGAGATGAGGCAATGAGAGAATGCATCTTGGACAGATGGGGTGGGATGTGGAGAAGTGGATGGGCTTTTCTTGGGGTTGGCTGGTTGATTGGTGTCCGGAAGACCTAGCGCGTTCCGGTTGGGTATCCAAACCCTTGTTGGTTTCCCAAGCTGCTTGAGTGATGGAACATCTACTCCCTCACGGGATAAGTTGGAATGCCCTCAAGATACCATGCTGGAACGATCCCTATATATCCTTTTTGTTTTGCAGGTAGGACAACCCTATCCAGCCTGAGGTGAAAAGCAGCCTGCTAAATGGTTTTTTCTACCAAAGTTTAACTATTTCATGTACTTGGATGAGTAGTTGGATGAGCATTTTCGTCAAAATTTTGCATTGGGATGATGACTATGCAAGAAATCCCTGGTGAAGCCATGGTTGATGCATAAATTCTAGTTAAGCATATATGTATATATACATGGGATAGCTAAAGCACCACAATTTATGGGATATTATGTTTATATAAACATATACACATGAAGTTCACCATATCTTCTGGTTAGCCCCGATGTCCGGACGGTATGAAGCCACTCAGATCTCTGAACTCTTGGGAAATCAAGAGTGTCAAGAGTGCAGCGGAAGCGTATGCATATGGAATATCTGATGTGTATGCTAAGATGTGTGAATAGTGTGCACATACACCCCTTGTCTGCTTATATATGTACATATGTATACTAGGTGGTGGCAACTCAAACATTTTTTCGTTTTTTTACCCCGATCCCTGGGGAGATGATCCAATTTGACTAGCATATTTTTCAGATGGGTTGGTTCAACCACCAAATAGGTCCCTAGGTATATGTATATATACATACACATCAAGCCCCGGCCCAGATTGTCGTTGCTTCCTGGAAGATCAGAAGGCCTTGGGGTGTTGGGGTGTTGGCACTTGGTTGCAAATTGGAGTTTTTGCATGGGGATGATATTGTTGATGGACAAAATCCTGCACCACCTGGGATGGTTAAAACCCTATAAATAATGGGACAATCATCATCCTTGGTGGTGCAGGATTTCAGCCATCAACAGTATCACCCCTAAATTTGGTCGTAATACATGTATTTCTCCGGTTTTTTCAGAGATGAGATCCATATTTTCACGGTGAAGTCTGGCAATCCATTCACACAGGAAGGCCATTTTGTTGTTGTCTTTTTCGCTGCGCAAAAGACTCATACACAAGTTTGCACTAAGCTGAGTAAGCCGGTTTGTTGCGAAAAATACTTTCCCTATTAAAACCCTCAACATGACTGGACATCCTGTTATTTTAGGGATTCTTATGGGAGTGGTATGAAAGTAGTGTGGGTGGCTGGGGGTTCTGCTATTGGGGGTTGCTGGAATTTCCCTTGACATTTTGTCACTTTTGTCCGATTTGTAGAGGGAAAATAGGAGACATTTGGGCAAATGGTGGATTGCTATCCCTTTCTATCCTAGCTTACTGGAGGCGGCTTCGCACACAATTATACTATCCCTTTTGTTATGGATTATTCCCAAGGGGATGATGAGAATCCCATGGAATCGCGAAAACAGCCCAATCAGAAAAAAGAAGAAAACTTGAACAGGACTACTGAGGCGTGTTTTTTTTTGCAATCCACCTTAGCTTCCTTTTCAAAATTTCATCATTTCGATGAGGGATTGCCTGGGTGTACCCTGATTTGGGGTCGACATGACCTCAAGGTCGAAGGGGATTTTGGGGGGCAGACAAGTAATCTAACTACAACACCCCCCTCAAAACTGCTCCCCGGATAGAATTAGGGTGTAACACAGGGTTATGTTACTGGTATGAACCACCATTGCGCCTCAACCAGGCCTTGTTAACTTGGGGATAGTTGATGGGGGTAGATAGGATTACCATGATAAATGGCCCATTGGCCTGTTTTGAGTTTAGTGACCAGTGATCCACTAAACGGCTAGACTCGTAGCAAGGTACCTAAGGTTTACCACTTTTGGATGAAATCCTGCAGCATCTCAGAGGTTCTTTTATCCCATGATATATAAGGCTTTTGTATATAAACATGTCAGGTGACCGTAAATCATTTCATCCATCAACAGCAATCACGCGAATCTAAGCGTACCCCCCAATGCTACCCCCCCCAAGAAATATGGGCCTACTAGGGGATTATTAAGGGACAATTGTGGTTAATAGCCCCTTAATAAGGACTTACCCCTTGTCTGACTGGCCTCCCAAACCACCCAGCCACAAACCTTTGCCAGAAAGTGAGAATACAAGCATCAGAGGCGTGATGTGTGGAGTTTTGGGGACCGGGTTTTTTCAAGATCCGAGAAAAACGAACAGGTATACACCCCCCAAAATCTCCATTATTGAAAAGGCGCTACATTTTTCAATCCATCATTTTTGGTATCTATGTCGTTGAAGAACTCGGGGGGCGGGGTCCCATAGTTGGTATGATTTGGGATGTGAACCCCCAACCCAGGAAGTGGGTAAAACGCTTATATATTCGAAAATTTCGGATGCCAGAGAGTGAACGTGACCAGGAAGATCTTTGTGATCGTGATAAGGCCTTAGGGATTTGCAGCAAGATCTTCAGATTCATGTTCCTTTGTTGCTGGGTGGGGGAGCAAAACTCTCCCGGTGTTATAGCTTGGGGGTCTAACATCAACCGAATTGTTTTTTTAACCACGGATGCGAAGAAGCAACTGAGAAACTGTATGTAACATTGGCGACTCAACGAGCGAAGGAAAGCGAAGGTTACATCCACGGAAACACCCGGATTTTTTAGGGTAAACACGCGGATTTTTCGTAAGGCTATTGGGAATATTTGACTACCTTTGATACTTTTCTCAATAGCTTAGTACCTTATATCCAAGAGGGCTCATTACCGCACAGTCACTTGGACAATGGGCTGCCAGAGGGTGATGTACAGCTGCCCCAAAGCATTCATTTTGAAGGGCTTGAGGGTACAAGCCATTGGATTTACCAGGAATAGCTGTTTACTCCACCTTTTGTCAGAATGATCTGATGAATCTAATGACAAATGAATCTAGTGGAGTTGAAATCAACTGTCACAAAATATCTTTTGGTGGGTTTCAGAGGGAGGAATCTGTGGCCACATTTTCGCAAGACAGATTCAGAAATTCATCCAGACAAAAAAGAAAGGTGGAGCTTTATTGAAGTTGTTGCGATGGTGTGTTTTGATAGTATATGATCTTTTATTCTGAATGACTGTTCCGAGATTGTCAGAAGCAACCTCTTTGGGCTTGCCTTCTTTTTGAGAAAACAGCTGCATTCTGAAATTGGGATCTTGGAGCTTGGTAGGAGCTTCACAACAAGTTCGAGGACGTGTTCCGACCAAGACAACGTCAGGTGTATTGCGACATGGTGTGATGGCGCATGGGACCCTCGGCCCTCGGGTTGCGCCCGTTTGAAGCATTTTGAGATGGAAGCAACAAGTCATTCCCGGGGAAGCAACAAGTCATTTTCGCCTCCCAAAAAACTTCGAGATCCGAATCACAGGATCTTGAGACTTACAGAAACCTGACAATGTTGCCATCTCTGGAAATTTCACCTCATGAGACACACGTCTCTCATGATTTTCAATGGAAATCGATCCGGGGATCACTAAATATGGATCTCCTGGAGTTGCGGAATGGAATTCATTCAAAAATTACGCGTTTTTTGTGAATCGGAGTGACCCCCCTGTTTGGTTTGGAGGATTTTTGGTATCCTCCCGATACTTAGCAAAGGAACAATCGCAAAAATCGTTTAGTTGCTAATTTCCGATCAATTTTTTCTACTTTTATTACTTTGATGATTCGCAAGAAGTGCTGGTTGCTGAACGGCATGGGTTTAGTGGACCGTTCCATCATGCCGGTGACCACCAACTTACCTGCTGAATGGTTAAACTTCAAACTCTTTTGGGGGGAACGGGAATCCACAATAAAATTAGACAAATTTGTTTAATTTCAAGATTTTGCAAGTTTGTGTCATTTCGAAGGGTCACCAACCAAGACATCCCAAGAGAACTTGAAGGTCCAGTGTATGACAGTTGCACTGATTTTTTCGGGTGGAAGGTGGACATTGACACCTCCAGCGTCAATGATGAATTGTGGTCTTCCGGTCTGCCTGGCAGATCCCAGACAAGATACACTCCGGTAATCTACTGTTAGCTGGCTGGAAAATCCACCATGAATGAAGATGTATTTCCTATTTAAGATGGGGAATTTCCATTGCTATGTTTGTTTACTGGAGGACTGGAGGGTAATCAAATCATCTCTTTCTAATCGGTGATTCCTTTGACAGGTTTTTCCGCCAACCATCCCAACCAACCCAACCATCGCAACCATCGCAACCATCCAACCACCCAACATCAACCAACATCAACCAACATCAACCAACAACAACCAACAACAACCAACCTCAGCTCTTCTGTGGCCTCCATGCTGCGAAATCATCTTCGACTTTTTTTCGAATTCTGACAGCAGGTTTAATGGGTGAAAACTGGTGATACCTATAGAAAAAAAACACATGAAAGAGGTTGAAGATTTCAAAACCCCAGGCCGAGGATTTTGCATGGAATTATAGATGTGCGAACATGTAACTTAGATCTTTAAGTGGTGGGGAATAACATTTTGATACCACAAAACACTGGGCGGAATAACTGCCTCGTAGAATCCGGTTGATAGGTATCAACATGATTATGGATTCTGAATGTCGCATATTTCAGGGCTCTTTGTCCAGAACATGCTTAAACACTTTGAAAAGTTCCCTTCCCCCAACGAAGACTCAACTTAAAGAAGTGTCCATTGAAGCAACGAGAATCACAGAAACTTGCCTTACTTCATCTTCTGCCCTCGTCATGTTTTCTTGGTGACTTTGGCTCAGTTCAACGAAGCTGCGGTGGGGTACGCGATTTCTCTGACGCGTGACCCCCGCCGAAAGGCACGAGGGTGTTTGAAACGTGACGTTCTGATCAGGCTAAACCATTGATCGAGCCATGAACAGAGCCGGGGATGATGTACTAGGAGGATAACTCGATGTAACTTGATCTATGAGATGTATATTTCTCATATAGTTCTCACTAATTAATTTTGATTGTATGTATATACATATGTAGAAATCAAAAATATATGTCTTTTTGTTTGCTCTATGAGAAGCTAAGAATTAGATTCCGCAGAAGTGCAATGGTTCGTTGGGGTGGGGCTCTGGCACCACCTATAGACTCTGCAGAACCTGCTAGCAGATAGTTTGCATATTCTGTACACAAATGTATCTATATGACATATTTTCCATAATATCTTCTCCAATGTTTCCAACATATTTTGCCCTTCTTCAACCAATAACTTTTTTGAAGATTCTACTTGCTAGTTATTTATATGAGGCAGTGGTGTAAGCATGTAAAAGCTATACAAATACACAATTCCAACTGCCACTGCCAGATTTTTGGCCCATGGCCAGGCCGCCATGAGACCCTCCATGGCAGCCTGGATAATGATGACGGCCTTGCCGTTGGTCATGGCCAGCCGATTGAGCCGGAAGGGACGCATTGAGTGTCCAGGAGCAAGTTCTGTTTGGCTTGTTTTTCAGGGCCAATCCACGGGTGGTAGAAATTCCACTCCTGACCGTAGCTTTTTGAAAGCAATGGACTACTTTCCAACAACTACAAGTTGTAACCTATGTAACCCACCAGTGCGAAATTCTGATGGGTATTTGCTACCTTGGATTTCCTGGAGGGTTAACTAACCATCCGTAACCATGAAGCAAGAAGCCAAACATTGGAGAGGCTGAGATGTGTTTTTCTCACAGGAATGGGGGGAACTTGCCATTGCAACTGCAAGATGCCTCAACAGAGTCCCGGCCAAAGAATCGCCGATGTATTGGGTTTTCTTGAGGTTATGAGCTGCAACACCTCCTGGAATCCAATAAAACCAGTTGGGATGGTTCAGGGCTGTACCAACCCGAAGACTAACAGGACAATGGAAAAGCCACCATTTGAAGATGTATTTCCTATTGAACATGATGATTTCCAATGCATGTTAGGTGTCAGGGGTGTAACTCATAGGGAAATTTGCAATATTCACTGTTTCGGTGGATGCCGTGCACCAACAATATTTAAACAAAACAACTGGATTCCAAACCCAAAGATATGCATCCTTAGGACATTTTGAGTGTCAAACTTCTGAAGGTGTGACTCCGGTGTTGACTAGAAGATCCGAGCTTGAACTTGGAGACATTCTGATATTTCTGGTATCTTAGATATGTTAGTGCTTCAACATCACATCTTTTGCCAAAGCAATGCAAAAATAAAATGGTACCCCAATTTTTTTCGGACTACACGATTCGATCCAAATATATACACCCTACACAAACTTCATGGCATTGAGTTTTTTTTTTCTGGGGAAGCAAATCTCCAAA
Organism: Breviolum minutum Mf 1.05b.01; assembly: GCA_000507305.1. Lineage (NCBI taxonomy): Eukaryota > Dinophyceae > Suessiales > Symbiodiniaceae > Breviolum > Breviolum minutum. The sequence continues at coordinate 70,272 of DF239452.1, read as the reverse complement.
AAACTTGAACTTCCAACAACAACAACAACAACAACAACAACAACAACAACAACAACAACAACAACAACAACAACAACAACAACAACAACAACAACAACAACCAACCAAACACACT
>DF239452.1:0-70152 GCA_000507305.1 Breviolum minutum Mf 1.05b.01 | reverse complement strand
CTACAACAACAACAACAACAACAACAACAACAACAACAACAACAACAACAACAACAACAACAACAACAACAACAACAACAACAACAACCACCAAAACACACTAAGGATGCCAATGGCAATGGCAATGCCACCACCTGGCATGGCTATAGGGCTTCCTCCGCCACCTCCAACAGCTGGTGTGGTACCACCATTGCCACCTCCAGCCGCACCACTGGTACCACCGCCTCCACCCCCTGACCCGTTACCAGTGCAGCCGCTGGTGTCGCTAGCACCGTTGCCGGAGATTTCACACTTGGGGGTGGAGGACGGTTTATTGATGATATAACCATGGAAAATGGTGGTGTAGTTCTTATTAACCCCATGGGGAAATAGGAGTCAGCTTTGTTTGTTTATTGGAGGGAAGCTATGCTTAACAAACAGTCACCAAGATAAGAAGATATGCAGATATGTGATATGTAGTGTAAGTACGTAGTGAAGCCTTTCTTTCCAAACCTTTCCATGTACGATAAAGACTTCGGAAATCCCATTTCAGGATACAAAAAGACGACAACTCTGTGAAGGCCAAAATCCTAAATGATGATGTCACAAAAGCTCTGGAAAGACCTCAGACGACCGAAAACTTGAGTTGTCTTTTGTCGGTTCAGTTTGAACTATAGCTTCAACCCCCAGCGATCCCTTCTAGAATAGCTGTTGTAGTTGGATGATTCCAATTAAATTCAAAAATCGTTTCTTTTGCCAAATCCTTACAACCAAACATTGTTGGTTGGGTTGTTTTTCGGGGTTTTTTGTTGTTTTTGCATGATTCGGAATATCGGCTCCTTTGACTTTTTTGTTCACCAGGACATCCCCAAGTTGACAACAGCACCGCCACCACCTCCAGTCATGTCTGAAGAGGATGCTACCAAGGCTGGGATGAAAAAGTGAGTAATTAAGTGAGTTGCTTGAAAATGGGATGTCAAGTTTGTAGCCGTGTCTGTTTTCTTTGGGATTTGTGGATTTGGTTGTTTCGTCTTTGTTGCTGTTTCTTAGGTGTTAAGTTTGTTGCTGGTGTTTGGATGGGGTTGGGTATCTGAGTGTTTTGTCTCCGATTCACATGGAAATCCCCTTAGAATATACAGCCAGGGTGCACTTTCATCGAAGTGTTTGACATTGACAACCTGAGTGGTAGCAACTCAAATCTTTTTTTAAATGTTCACCCCGAAAATTGGGGAAGATTCCCAATTTGACTAATTTTTTTCAAGGGGATTGAAACCACCAACCAGCAACTAATTGGGGAAGCCGAAGAGCAACATTGTGTTCCCTTTGTTGGATGGTGAACCTTGGGAATAGCAGATTGAAAAAGACATTGGAACCAATGGAGCAGTGATATGGTTTGCTGGGAGTTGGTTTCCAAGAGAAGTTGAGGTGATTTTTGGGGTAGCACCTCTTCTGAAATACGAAGTTATGATGTTAACAAATCTGACGAGCACAAGAATCATGAGGATATCCTGTGATGGTTGATGGTTCAAAAAGTCCGGTGAACTAACTTCCGTTCAACGGTAGCAAACATTGTCATAACTATACCTGTACTTAAACTTAGTGGGATAAAACTTACCAAGCTAACCAGCTTGACCGGAAATCTTTCATGCACACCGAGTGTGAATTGCAACTTTTTTGATATCTTGTTGGGACCCACTGTAAAAGGTGATAGCGATGAGACAATGGGATGTTGATATCATATTTTCTGTCAAATTACAGCCTTTAAGAAGAAAAGGTCCAGCGTTTCAGAGCAGTTTCTGGTTTTGTTCTTCGCCAACAAATTGAATTGCACTGATGGTTGAATGGTTGAGAATATTCCAGTGGACAAGAAGCTTGGGTAAATCATTGTAATTTAAGATGGGTCTATGAAGGTCCCCTTTTTCCCATTCAATTCCCTACACCAATCACCCATTTCCAGTGATTTATTGGGTGGTTCCCTATTTTTGAGACACCTACGATTCGCAGAAGCCTTGGTGCCAGGCGATGTTGAAATGGTTAACTCCGGGAGAATTGGATGCAAGGTGCAGTTGCGACGATTTTTTGTTGAGCCCGAATTGGATTCTTACTGGAATCTTGATCATTTCCGAGGGTTTTTTTCAAGGATCACGTCCAGGTCCACATGAGTTACATCCCAAGTCACCAGGGCTCCAGGTCAGCCTTTCTAGGGATCGGACCCGTTGGTTTTCCGACTTGGAAAACCATCGAAAACCTGGAAAAAATGACCAGAGTTCCAGGGGAGATCGTTCTTGTGGGATTTCATTGATGTAGTTTCAAGTAGACAATCGACAAGGATGCTGCTTTGACAAGCAGCTCAAAACAACGAAGCAAGTGTTCACCACCTTTTTTTTGGACTTCGATTTTTACACAAACAGCCCCTTACTCTAAAACATGTAGCTTGTCAAGGTGACAACTGTCTTCAAAACGAACAATTTGCAAACAAAATCATTAGCATCTTCAAGTTTTGACCTCGCATTTGGCCGGGGGGTAGAGGTACATTTTTTCCAAAAACAAGTGACTTAGCTTCTAAAAACAGCAAGGGGAAACTCGGTTGAGGCAACAACAACTGGAGAACTTGAAGAAGATGCAGAAAAGCACACGAGAACAGATGGCCAAGGCTTGGGCTTTCGGGTTTGGAGATTCCACATCTCATGACTAGTGACATATGCAAGATATCCCAGGATTGTTAAATTTGAACAAGGTAAAGAGATTGGGGATACAACTTTCAAAGCTAAACACGGAAGCTGAAAATGGACCCATCAACAAGAAAAGATTCTGTTTTCAAACCCATGTTTAGGTTCCAAGAATGTCTTTTCGTGTATGTGGAGCATTTCCTCCAATCGAGTTCTAAAAGCTCAAGCCAACTTACATAGTAGTTCGTCACTTCCATGGACAACTTGTAGCAGGGTCGGAGGTTTAGGGCACTTTTGAAAAAATGGTGATGAAAGTGGCAAAGGGGAATGGGATGGCAGGTAAGACCCCATTTCTGACGAGTACGGAATCACATCTCCACATTGAGCTTTAAACATATAAGATTTATCGTTGAACTCCTACTTTCAACACTGGTGTGACCTATCTATGAATTTGAAATTCAGAAATTTCAGCGAAAAATCTGGGTCAAATTTCAAGTCCTTTGGAGGATTTTTTTACGTCCCATGTTCCAGTGATTCTCGATTCAGGCTATGACTGCTGCTGGTACATCAATGGCAGATCATGCCATGCAGCATCAGATCATGAAGCATCAAATGGCGGCGGCAGCAGCAGCAGCTGCTTTTGCAGGGGCTCCAGCTCCGGCACCAGCCCCGGCAGCAAAGCCAGGAGATGGGAAAATGGACAAAATTGTGGATGTACCCCGCGGGAAATCTAACATGACTAACTGGAAAATCCCCATTGTCAACAGGAAATGCATCTTCATTCATGGTGGATTTTCCAGCCAGTCATGTTAGTTTTCGGCAAGGTATTTTCAATATTGGAAACCAGGTGGAGAATTTCCAAGCGAATGTTAGATGGCTGGAGGGGTATTTGGTCTAAATTGATTTTTTGGCGTCTCGCAATTTTGGCTCGGCCCTGATATGACTGAGTTTGCTATAAAACAAAAATGAAGCCATTTCTAGTGGATTGGAGGATGTTCCCAAGTTTGAGACGTATCTAAGTTTAATCAGCCAGTGATATGAAGGACGTAGAGATGAACGATGCCAAAGCACGAGTGAGTCCGACTAACCACCTGTAGCGTTGGTAGTTTACCAAGCCCTTGGCTACTTCACCAACTGACGAAAACGTTCTAAATAGTCGATCTGATCTAAAGTCATTTAGTGCGTTCTTCCCATTTTGGGCTGCGAGATAACCAAGTTGGCATTTGTATGATGTGAGCATTTTGAGACATAACCAAACAGGAATATCTTATATAGCGATGCAGAATGGGTTGGAAATGCAGGGAATGATTCCACATCTTTGACTGAGGGATAGTTGGGATTGATGAAGCTTCGTTCCTTACGAGTGTGGGATTATCAGGGTCTTAGTCAACAAAAATCGCTATCATTAAAGCATCCATCCATTCTTCTCTTCGGCAAACAACACAACTACATGCACTAAAATTTCCCACATGCCCAAAGCCGCCTAGATATATTATCTATGTTGTGGTCATTTTTGCAGCACTGAATTTTCAGGCTGATAGCAGTTGGTCCAACATCTTAGCGCAAGATCCTTTCTTAGCCATTGCAAAAAAACACTTCACCCAACCACTTTCGAAACAGGAGCCTTTGTGGAAATCGCCAGTGAGGCCTGAAACCTTGCAAATTCTTGAAGCCTCAAGATCAGTGTGGTGAGAAGCCTTGCAATGAGCATTGAATTGTCCAGCCCTGTTTGGCTAAGATGAGTCTCATCACACTTGCCATTTGCTGGGGAGCTAGAGGCTAACCAGGAAGCATTTCCTTACCAAACGGGGAGTTTGAGTAGTTTGAGATCCCAAAAACAGACTCTTTTTTTTGTTTTGCTTGAATTTTGCGTATTGATCGGGTTCATCACCAGGTGGGAATATGTTTGGATTCTTTTTCTAAACACTTCTTCTGTCGCAGAGTTGAGCTGCATCAGTGTAAGACCTAGTGGATTTTTTTCAGGACTTCCTTCCAAGTTTTCTTTTGCCATGCTAATTTCCAAAGTATATGGACCACTCAGAAGACTGAAAAAGGTAGAGGGGCGCTTAACTTAGCAATCTTCGGATCAATCTTACTCACATGCCTTCGTCGTGACTTTTGAGAAGGATTTACCCGAAGAAGTCCATCTTGGTTGCTAGGTGACGGCCCTTCGCCATTTGCGCGGTGAGCGGGAGGCGACATGGGCTTCTTATTTGTATTTTTTGAGCCTCAAGGAAGCAAAAGTAGAAAAAATCCTCGGAAACTTTTGCTTCCTTCGATTTTCCATGGCTTAGATGGCCTCGTTTTGGAGTAAAAAAAAACACCTTTTTTTCAGCACACAAAACCTACCAAAGAATGCTTCCCGGTCCCTGACATTGCAGATTTGAAGTGGCCATTTTTGGATGGTATATATATTATCAGCTTATGGGCAGGCTGGTTTAAACGGCAAAGGGCGGTATATAGATTGTATGGTAGATGAATTTTGGGAGATTTGAAGCTTTGGAACGTTTCACCCAGATGTATAGGGCATCACAAAGCTTCACCCCCCCACTGCCAACATCCCTGGTCAATCAAAGTGATAGGTTGTTTGAATCTGCATGAAAGAACTCATGATCTCCTACCATCCCCCTTAAACATCAACATTCTTTCGTTGACTCCTGATTTTAAGAAAATTCCATTCCCATCTATTTGTTTGTGTCGGCAGGATAGATCATATCAGACTTATTATGTTTTTTTGGGGTCGCTTTACCTGCTGTACAACCAGGCCATGCGTGAGGGCGAAGGATGTGATTGCTCCTCGGCTAGCAGGTTCTACCGACGGTGATTTGTAGGTTTTTACAGGGTTGCAGGATGATGCAAATCAATATACTTTTCATGATTTGTGGAGCAGAGGATAAGCATTTCTAATCCGTGATCCTGGATGTTTAGATACACTCTTGTAAACTAACATAAGCCATGGGAAATCCACCATTTGCATGGTATTTACCAGGGGCGAGCTATTAGTTTCAGGGAGGGTAATCATCAATAAATCTCTTGGGGTTTGGTGGTATACTGCTACCAGTTGATAGTCAGGTGAAACCAGCTGCGCCAACTGGGAACCTGCTATCAACCAGCATGGCCCAGGTATTTTTTGAGAGTGGCTACGACAACTTATATTGACGTATATGAGTACAAAGATCCCTTTTTGCTGGCAAGCTATGTTAGATTCCAAGCATCATTTGTATGACAAAAGTTGAGGAATGTTTTCCAGTGAGGAATGATTCTTGTGTTTTTGATTGATTATTTTTTTGATTCTACGAGGCCAACTTACCCAAACTGATTACCATCACCAGAAACAAGAGGTTGCGAAGGTGGTTTGATAACCCATTATTACATCCGGGTATCTTTGACGGGGGTAGCCATGATTTTTCGAGAGCGCCATGAGTGGTGAGTAGGTTTCTTTTTCCCCCCAAAATGACCTTAAACGTTTCACTTTTTGTGGATGGTTCAAACTGAATCAGTTTGAGTTTCTTCAGAGATCATTCCAAATTCAGATTCCCTTCGAGTTTGACATCTCATTCCAAAGTCTCCAAAACACAACACCCCGCGAGAATTGGTGCATCCAACCCCCTAGGCGATTGATGTGAATGAAAAAACCTGAGTGTGTTTCACTCGCCCGACAGGCGACAGGGATTAGGAAGGTGGAACAGAGATGGCCAAATACCACTTGAAGAGACACCAGTACATGGCAGCAATGCTGGTTGAATTCCTTGGGTTAATTCTTTTTATATATAGATTATATAATGGGTTGGATACCACTTGATTTTTCTCCCAAGATTTTGGTCCAAGCATAACAAGTCGTACCGGAAAGTCACAATTGAAGGCTCCCAAAAATGGCGCCGGGCTTACATACATGTAAGCCCTACTTCCGCTTCCTGGAAACCCAAAAGAAGGGGCCTGGGGGGTCACCGGTGTGACGTGGGGAGGAAAGGATTTTGGGAAGTTGGAAGTTGATAGACAGAACCTGGCTGGCTTGGTCACTTGGGATGAATGGTCACTACTGCTGAATTAATATTACTATAAACTTCAATACCAACTGTTTTTCTTTTATAAACTGCATTTTGATTTGGTTGTTGTCCATAAACTTAAACAGTCATGCATCTTCGTTTTGAAATTGTGTAGGTATGAGAGTGAGCTATATATGCAAACCCAATGGAAGAGAGGGACCAAATTTAGTATTGGTACGTCCATTGTTGGAATCCCGGTTGAATCGGTTGGGGGCCCTATAACGCAAAGGCTATCTATTTTCTGTAAGCAGGGGATGCAACACAATCTGTGGACAAAAACTGCGCGCTTACCCGCTGCTAGCGGATTCATGAAATCATCTTCCCCATCGTTGTGTAGCCCTGGTGATGATATTAAATCCGTCGAGCAGAGAGTGACTTTGACCACTCTCTTTCTGAGAGGAAGGGTATTGCTGCTTCCAAGATTGCTGTGGGGAAATTTTCATATGCTGAAAAAAAAAACAATTCCCCCATCAATACCTCAAGAAAAAAAGGGACCCTGCTGAAAAAAATTGTGTTTGTTAAAAAAATACCCTCCTTGAAACTAAAAGTTCGCACCTGAAAATTGATGGTTGGAAGACAATCCGGCTTCCTTCTGGGGCCCAGCTTCATGGCAGGTGTGAACTTTTTTACGGAGTGTATCTGTTTCATATCCCCAGAAACCTCGGTGGTGTTTTCAAATATATATTTTTGTATGTTCATCCCTTCAACTTGGGGTTTACGGTTTAATGATCCAATTTGACTACATATCATGGTTTTTCAGATGGGTTGGAAACAACCACCAACTAGAAGCTCTTTAAAACCAATCCACTGGTCTCGTTGGCTCAACCCGCAAAAGCTCGGTCGCGTTTCCGCGCCGGCGGCCCCCAATATCCACGCCCTCCCCGGTTGGTTTGGAGAGGGCGGAAGGCCTGACGTGGGAATCGACGTTGGTTGCACTGCAGTTGGTATATATATAGCAAGCGGGTGGGTGGATGACTTGTAATGCGAATGGATTGGTTGGTTCTTGGCATGGAAATGACTTCAATCAGTCGCATTTTTGCAATGGGTTGCCTTGATCTTTCGTTTTGGCAATGCAAGGAATGCCTGGTAGATGGTGGAAGTAAGGAAGATTGAAAAAGACAGCCAAGAAGTGTATCTACCAGGTGTTCCTCAAACATCAGTAATGTGATGCCTTTTGTAGAGATGTTTGATCTTGTTAGAGTTTCATTTGTTTCACTACCACCATGCCTCATGTTTTGTTTTCAGTTGTCAATGATCGAAGTCGGTAGGATGGCAATGAAGACTTTCACGCTTGTGTCTCTGACTGTGTGGAACCTTAGCACCTGGTCACAGTGGCCTCGGTTTTTAGGGACACTTATATAAGGTGATTTACATCTGTGTAAGTTCGTTGGAACTTCGTAACTTGTTAAGGTCACTGTATGTTGTTTCACCCTTATATATACCCCAGCACCTTCCAAGGGGTGTGCCAATTAAACCCTAAGGGATGGTGAATTGACACCCTTTAGGAACCATTTGGCACTGCTTGGAAGGTCCAGGCCCCCATTTACAAGCGGGTGATTATTAAATGACTAACACCTAAGGGTTGATCCTATAGACTCTGATTCTGATTTGTTTTCACTCAAAAAACTCACAGAGTTGAAGAGTTCCACCCGTTCCCCTCCTAGAAACATAGCATTTTGACCCGTTGACCCTTTTGCCACTTTTGAGTAGTTCTTTTTTTCCCATTGAAGAGTGGGATATTGGACTCCGTTTTGTGAAGGGAAAAACCTCATGGCCCTCCTAAAGGTAGTGTGAAAGAACTGAGTCTTCCATCACTTTCTGTTTGAAACACTTCTCTGAGCTCACCTGTAAAAAGGAGAGGCGGTTTCCTTGAACACTTTGTATAGGTCCCAGTTTGGGTTTAAGTAGGTGCCATGGACCGGGCAGTTCGCGTCAAAAGATTCAGGTGCTTCTTTTCGGTGATGCCAGCCGTATCAGGATGCACAAAGGGACTGCTGTGAGTTGGCATTTTTGTTTGGATGGGAAAAATCTTCTCGTAAATTCACATAACTGGAAAACCCTGTTGGAACTGGATGATTTGCAACGAAAGTTGTCTTTGTTATCAATCAAAAACAATACCGTCTCATGTGATGCAGTGGATGAGATTGCGGCATTTTTGTGTTGCAAAGAGGGAAAGAACAAACAATATGTACTCTTCCTGAAACTAAGATAGCCCCTGAAAATGGATGGTTGGAAGGTTAATTTTCCTTTTGTGAAACCCTAGTTTCAGGGGCTATGTTAGTTTTCTGGAGGGTAGGGCTTCAGTTTAAATCCTTTTTTTTGGTTTGGCTCAAATGACTGATTTTTTTTGTGTCCTGCCCCTTGACCTGTAGCAGTTGTACGAGATGAGCCTATTTTCTTACTATATTGGGAGTTTTTTGGAAACCCCAATCCCAAAAATCAGTGGTTAAGAGTAACCCAAATCCCCACAAAAAAATCAATCATTAAGAAATGCAAAAGGAGAAAAAGGTCAGGTTTCAGCAATCGATCTTTTATGTTTTTTGAATTCTTGCCACCACCCACCCTTCACACCCAAAAGCAATATCTTGTTTTTTTATATCAAGTAGCAGTTTAGCTCGGTGACTTGCTTGTAGATCAGGAGACGTGGAACCGTATATTGTCCTGCTGGTGGGTCCTCGTCGGAAACTGAGCAGAACTGAAACGTATGGAACGGTCCTGGTCCCAAAATCAATGTATGACTGTCTAGTAGATATTGTTTGATGGAAGAAATCTTGCACCAGTTGATTCTAGGTGACATCCCATTATTTTCAATAGGGTCTTGTACACCCCAATTTGTGGCCAACATTTCTTGCAGTTGAAAAATACAAACAGATGATTCACGAAAAAGGTGGGGGGTAATTTTAACCTTCTTTACCTGGGACCCCTCCAACACGTGATACTCCTTGTGGTCACATTTTTGAAGAGGGTGCATAAAATCTGCTTATCGGAAATGGTCAGATCTAAAACTGAAGATTTCGAACTTTCTTTCCACAAAAAGATCACCCATCTGATTTTTTTTGGGAGTCTTTCTCGTCCTTGCCCACCAAAAAAGATCGAACAAAATACCATCGGATTCTGAGCATTTGTTCCTCTAAGGTGTCATTGCAACTGCCAAAGTGCGACAAACGCCATGGCGATGATGCCTGGAATGGCAGGAATGATGCCTGGAATGCCAGGAATGATGCCTGGAATGCCAGGAATGATGCCTGGCATGCCACACTGACATGTTTTTGTTCACAATTCACATTGTGCGGGTTCCAAAGTATAGAAAATATACATATCTATGATAGCCAACCAAAAAAAGACCTGGTGAAATTCAACAAAACACCTTGTCAATCATCAACCTCACAAGACCTCACGAAGAGTTTTGCGAGAATTGCAAAAACACGGAGGGAGTAATTCAAACGGGTGAATCATTGTAGTTTACACATAATATACATATGCCTTACATATTATATACATGAAACAAATGCATATATAAATGCTCTAGATCTTTATATATATATATATTTATATATATATATAATTCTTTATCTGTCTATCTGTCTGTCTGCCTGCCTGCCTGCCTGTCTGCCTGCCTGCCTGCCTGCCTGGCTGTCTGTCTGTCTGTCTGTCTGTCTGCCTGTCTGTCTGTCTGTCTGTCTGTCTGTCTATGATTTGCACATATATATATATATATATATATTCACCCGCGTCTGTTTGGGGTGAGGTCTGCAGAGCCGATTATGGCCAATGTTCATTGCAAGCACCCCACTGCCGACACACGGTGGTTTTTTGTAATTACAATAAACTGATTTTTGAGGTCCAACATCAGCTGGGCCCCTGGAATAAGAATGCAACTGTTCACTACCCAAAGGATATATCAAAGACCGTAAATGAGAGGTCATCGGAAGGGACCCCTCAAGTTGTTTTAATACCTAAAGTTGTTTTGGTGCAGCATCCCGTTTTTTTTTTTTTCGGAAGCAAAGTATAAGCTAATGGGTACTTTAGCGGGTATGGTTGGTAGTTTTTTCAGAATTGCATATCGGGTTGTGCATATTCCATCAATATTTCCGTTCATAGGAGACACAACCTAGGCTGCAGCCACCAGGCAACCCTCAACCCAGCATCGACTTTGCCAGGATGAACCAGGTGCCAATGCCGCAAGTGCAAGCCATTGCGGCACCAGAACAAGGGCCTCCGTAAGGATGCTCAAAGCAATACGGATGAGACATGGAACACAGTGGAAAGTTTTGATACCAAAGGTGGGTGGTTTGGAAAAAGGTAACTCCTGTAAACATGTTGGTGATTTCGGGTATCCCATCTTAAATTTCAGGGGGTGTATAGCCAGCCCGAAATGAACAATTCGGCGGCCGGAAAAAGATGAATTCACCAACTGACCTTGAAACTTTCTGTTGGGATAGCTTTTTTACAGAGGGATAAGATATATGTGGATATATGTGAGTTTTCAGGGGGGGGGTTTAAATGGTTTTAACAGATTTTTGGTTCATCCACAAAAAAAAACATCCCATTTTCCTCCCCAAAAAAGGGTTGCAAAACCATCCCAGAAGCATCGCATCCCCCGGTTGAGGCCACCGGTACCTCCGCCACCACCGGAAGCGCCCCCAGTGCCACCGACACCTCCCAGCGATTTGCCGGCCTTGCCGGAGATTCCGCCGCTGACACCGGAGGTGGCCAACCTGGTGGAAAGGGGGGCGGGGGATTCCGGTTTAGCAGGCCGGCCTTATGAAGGGAAACCACCCTTTTTCCAGATCTTCCACACCTTCTTTCCTCACCTCTGTTTTTTTGCCAGTACATGCTTGTAAGTGATATCCATACATCTCTCTATATATCCCAGAATTTTTAAGACTGAAAAGGTCTTTGTTTAGGTTGACCAGTTGACCTTCCAAAATAGAGGACTCGTCGGTTGGGTTCGTTATGTTTTCCCACCTCCTGTTTTGTCCGCTACACCCTGGAAGATATAACGGCTGGTTCACCTACAGCCATCACCCATGAAAAGGTTTAGGAAAATGATCTTCGAACCATCCAAACCTCCAAGGAATTTGGGGGACTTATGCGCATAAAACCAAACCAGCCGTTCATTCATCTTCGGTGTAAAACGAGCCAGGATTTGCCAACGCTCAGTCCGTTGCCACCTGTGACCTTCCCACCCACCGCGGCACCTTTACCTGGACTCAACCTGCCTCCCTTGGGAGCACAGGCGTTGCGTTGACCGGCCGGTAGAGAGTTGACGGTTGTTTCAAATGGTGGTTATTTACGGGAAAAATGGTGGATGGTTTTTGTGTTAATCATCAACATGAAAGTTTGTTTCAAGTTGACTACTAAGAAATATAGTTGTATATGCTGTATATCAAAAAAGCAAGACGATTTTGAGCTTGATGGACTGGTGAGATGAAGGCATTTTGATGGTATCAGCTTTGTGGCCTGAAATCATTGCCTTTTTGGTCCAGTTTTTTGACAATTCACAGCTCTTGTCAAACCACGTGTTGTGTTGATGGGGCTGGGGACATTTGAGATGAGGATCGGGGCTGGTGAAGCATGTTATTTTTGATCACCTCAGATGACTTTCATTTAACATTTGGCATTTGAGTCATATGAGCGGAAGATCTCACTTTGCTGCCTTCCTCAAAAGATAAAACGATTCAAAGATGTTTTTTTTTTGGCTTTAGGATAAGCAGACTGGAAATGCCATCCAATTCAGTCTTTTAACTTCAGTCTCCCTCCTGTTTCGGGCATTTCTGCTTGTATTGAATCAACTCGAGATTAACAAAATCAACCCCCATGTTTGTTCAATGAGGCACATGGCACTCGCCCCCAGGGCTAGGATAGCATGGGAGTGATTGAGATGATCAGTATCTTCCAACAGTTCCATTGTTTCCGAACCTGGATATTCAACAAAATCATCGCCCTTTTGGGCCCCAAACCTTGCCCCTTCTAGCTGTTTCTTAACCAAGCCTCAAACCTACCTTCTGGCAAAATCACCATCCAACAGGATTTAAAAGCAAGCAACTATAAACTATATATATATATATATCAATTAAAATGGTAGAGGATACTGTTGGCGGAAGAAATCCTACACCAGTTGAGGTCGGTAGTTTATCCCATTATTTACAAGGTTTTATATCCCAAGTGGTTGGGATAGGGATTTCTGAACCATCAATAGTATTCCATATACCAAGCATAACTAATTCCTAAACCATCAGCATCACCTTCCGGCGAGGCAGGTGCTCCAGCACCAGCTCCCGGCTTCCTTGCAGCATCGCCGGGTGCTGCTGGCGCACCAGGGGCTGCACCAGCAGCGGCAGTGGTGGCTCGGCGAAAACGCACGAATCTTCACCCCCAAAAAAGGGACCATTTCAACTGGGCTTCAGGGGACATGTTTAATGTTTTAGGGGTGTATGAGATACTGTATATTTTTTTTACAAATGCACCTGCCGATGATGGCCAAACGTTGAATATGATGTATTAAATACCTAACTATTGAGAAACCTTTTGTAGATCAAAGATGATTGCCGGAATTTTGTCCATCAATCCTAGCAAAACAATGCAACATAACAGAAAAACACACCGGAAGTTATATATACTACGAGGGTTCTGCTGATGCCTTTTTAAAAGGTTCATGAAAAACGCATGCTGGGTCACCTGGAATTTCGCCAACGCCTGAAAGTTGTGATTCTTACACCTACTTTCATGGGAATTTCTCCCCACTGCCACCCTCCGCCCAGAAATCAACCCTTTTTCAAGGGGTTCTCAACCATCATTGTCCCTTCACAATCCCCCTAATACAACAGTAGGCTATTTCCTCGGGGTTTCTTATGTGGCATTTGGCCCCTGATCCTTGGGGAGATTTTATTGAGGCCTTGCCTGCAACAGCGCAGCTCGTGGCGCCCTTGCCACAGTTGCCCTTGATGGGTGCGCAGATGTTGCCACAACCTACACAACCCTTTGACCAGGCTGGGGATTGGTGCGAAGATGGGATCATATTGACGGTTGAGCACCCACGGAGTGTAGGCGTGATCATTATTGGAAATGGGGTTACATAAAACACTCATTTATATAGACATGGAAGTAGATGTACTGTAAATATATGTATATGTAACTACCTGGAACTCTGAATAACGATTTTTGAATGGATGTTTGGTGAAACGACAATTTTGATGTAATGATTCATCAGCAACCGAAAAAAAACATCATCTTCAACAACCAGAAACCTGAACTACCTACCAACCCATAACTACCAATCTCAACCACCAAACCCTATAAGAAGGTGATTGAAGGAAGGACGTTTAGCCCATCAATCCAACAACGACCAGTCAGGCGACCTTCGCCTTAGCTAGGGCCAAGGCTAGTGCTGCACAAGTCCCTCAAGGTGAATCCGGTGGAAGCTGGAAATTTTGCACCAAATTGGAAAAGGAAAAACATGGGATACAAACAAACCACCAAGGTTTTTTGGGGGTTTTATGTTAGTTACTAAGGGTGTGTACGATTTTTCTTTGTTTTTTTTAATTCCTTGTATGTTTTTGTTGTCGTTGTCGTCGTCTATAATTTTTTTTAAAATCTCTGCATGGAGGTCATAGTAACTCTGCTGGTGCTTTGCAAGCCATGGCCAGCAATGCCATGCAGCAGGGCTCTGGACAGTTCCTGGGTCACAATTCTCAAAACGGATGGTATGGTGATTTCACCACCGTTGGGGGTATGGTAAATACCTGGTACTCTACCCTAAACAACCATTTTTAATACTGTTGATGGAAGAAATCCTGCACCAGTTGATCAGTAGTTTCTCCCATCATTTATAGGGTTTTAACCATCCCAGGTGGTGCAGGATTTCTTCCATCAACCGTATGTTTCAGTTGGATGACTCCGAATCCTTACATTCAAAAATGGTCGTGTTTTACCCAACATCGGTGATTCAAAAACATGGTGGTTTTTTTGCAGTTCCACGGTGGTTTAAAGCGCTCACTTCCCAACTCACGAGTTCCACCTGTGGTCTGCTGATGTCACCCCCTGGGTTTTCAGAGGCGATATCTTTAACAAAAAGGATGTGGCGCCAAAATTGGTCACCAAACATTTCGGGTACCTAAAATGGAGGTACGAAAACCTATATGTAAGCTGTATGGATGTAAGGCTTATTTTTAAAGGGAAGAACCCACCCCCAAAATAGCCGGCAATAAGGTTCAGTACCTCCATTTTTAGGTACCTGTACCTGAAAGTCTTGAGTGATTTGGAGTGTTTTTGGTAAGGGAACAAGCAGCTGGGGAAAAAAGCCATGATCTATACTGATTGCAGTAGGTCACGAGACTCCTTTTTTTTGGGACTCATCAACATGTTACGACGTCGATTTTTCAGAAGCTGATTTCGGGGTGCTGAATCGCTGAATGCTTGAAACGACAAGCCTCCTATTAACCTTGGACCTCTTCAGCGGCAAACGAGCAGATTCACCATGTGTGTTTCCAAGGTGATGGCCCATCAACCATGGTCAATCCAATATTTGGGGGGTTTGCATAACCATTCTGAAGGGATCATGCTTTTCACAAGCGATGTATTTGGCCGCTTTTTACGATCCAAATGCAGAGAAAACAGTTGTATTTTCAGTGCAGTTACCTTGCAGCAATCGAACATAGCCACGGAAACCTCCTGTTTCCAACCAGAAACATATCTACATTCAAGATACATTTAATAGCCATGTTAAGATTACATTACCAGAAGGGTCAACCAGCCTGAGCTGATTCAACGAGGTTGGAGGCTCATTACTATCAATACGTTCCGGGCTATGGCTATTTCTATGTGCACGGACCTCAACCTGAGAAAAAAACAAACCACTAAGGGATCGGTTTGGGGAGGAGATCGTGGTGATTGTTTCGTTTTTGAGTTGGAAACAGGTACCATTTGATTGGAAGGAACTGGTTTGGATTTTTTGATTACTATTGTTTTTTGAAAGTCATTGTTGTTACTAAAACTAGTATCATTCTTGTTGTTACTGTCACTATTTATTGTAATGAACGCTCTTACAGTAGTACGGTAATTAATATTATTTATTGCTTTAGTTCCTATCATTATCATCAATACCATACTGATAGTCATTATACTAGTATTTATATATATATATATATACATACGATCATCAGAGCTATAGTCAAAACAAAAATTCTCGCCCCATGACCAAACTGCTACTGTATTAGTATTGATGACATCCAGTGTGCCATCTTTTGTTGCCACTCCATGCAAGCTGGTAGCATTATGACGGACCCCAAGACTGGTAGTTTAGGATGGTGGGAGTTCCCTCGAAACACGAAGACATTTATCTCAAGGAAGCAATTATTGTCACTATTGGTTGCTTCATTTTGTGCCCAGATTTGCAGATTTGATAGAGTTTTGGAAGAAAATGATAGACACACCTAAAGATATACGTCAATATCAAATTTTTCCTGGTGGATTTTGACCGGAAGTCTCCGGATCCCTTAAGATCCGCAAATTTGGAAACTGACACTTGGTTGGGGCACAGACACTGATGATTCATGAGAGTCGGATCTTTGCGACTTGTCAGCAAGAGTCACATCCTGACCACCAATTTAGACGAAATCCGTTCAGACTTCTCTCATTTTGTTGAGTTTCATTGAAGTATCCTGCTTATATAAATCTCTAATAGAGATATGATCAATTCCTGCACAATTTGTTCAAAACACAGTGTATATATCTTTAAGGAACTCATCTGTCATCAGAGGAGATATGAAAATTGCAGATGTAAAAATTATAAATATCTTCATCCAACTTGTTTCCTATCTACCAATATCTTCAATGAACAACTAGGAAAATCATTGGGGATTCACACCACTCTTGTTGCAAAAGTGCCAGGCCCGGCTCTAAAACTGGTTTTGCTGGTGGACCCGCGGCAGTGGGGATGCCTATGGGCCTATGGATGGACAGAAATGGGATGTAGATATCCCATAGGATTCATGGGAATGGTATATTTACCTACATTTGGTTGATTTTTATGGTAAATGAAGGTAAATATACTAGACATGGATCCTATCAAATACGCTGGAAGAATGTGTTCGAATTTCTATATTTTGTAAAGATATTACAGCAATATCAATCCGTATATCTACATTTACATCATTTATTTAAACTACCCTGTGATCTTGGGGGAGCGATACTGGTCGCGAGGGATGATGTATTTTCCTACTAAATGAGGAGCTAAAACCCCAGAATCCTCAAAATCACAGGGTAGTTACATGAATGTGTTTCCTGTGTCATCATTGACGCTGCGGATCCATTCGTTCGGATTTTTTGAGGCACCAGCACCAGCGCAGGCGAAGCCACCACTCACCGCAGTGAAGCCTTGGTTTCCATGGGGGGAATTTTAAGAGTCCAGATGTGATACCGAAAAAGAAATCC
Organism: Breviolum minutum Mf 1.05b.01; assembly: GCA_000507305.1. Classification (NCBI taxonomy): domain Eukaryota; class Dinophyceae; order Suessiales; family Symbiodiniaceae; genus Breviolum; species Breviolum minutum. The sequence continues at coordinate 53,024 of DF239452.1, read as the reverse complement.
AGGTAGTTTTCTAGGTGGTGGCAACGCATTTTTTTGTAATTATTTTCATTCCTATTTGGGGAAGATGGAGCCCAATTTGACGAGCATATTTTTTGAGATGGGTGGTTGAATAACCACCAACGAGTTTTTTTCATTTTGCTTTTTTTCTGAATATAGTGGTAGTTTTTATATACAGGTGTGTTTTCTCCACGTATTTTTTTGAATAGCACCCACAACGAGTGGTTGATGTTGATATCAAAATTACCCAGATGGTCAGAAATGAAATGGGAAAATTGATGACTTTTGCTGCGGAGTCAATTGTATTTGGGTATCCCCAATTGCTCCTCTTCCAATTCCGCCATTTTTTCACGCACTCGTAAACGAGGGCCCTTTGTTCATTGTGGTTCTTCCTTCTGAACCCCCCCTGTGAATTTCCCACTCAGAGGACGTTACAAGCCACAAGAGCATCAAGTACTTTCAGGTAGAATCTTGATTTCTAAAAGAAAGTCAAGGAAAACTAACCAAGCAACTTTTTCTTCAAATTTTTGTTTCAACTTGGTAGACATTCCAAGTTCCAGTAATTTAGCACATTTCATATCTTCAATAACTATGACTCAACAAGCGTTGGGATTTGCACGAAGTTCAAGAACGGTGTTTTCACTGCTAGGCCTTGACACAGTTCACTGCCAATCTGACAGAGGTGCGGGAAAAAAAACACCAACAGAAGATTTCCAATTTCCAACAGTTTTTTTTGTTGTTTTGGAAGCTTTTGGGATTGATTTTGAGGATGTTTTTTTTTGGTAGTAATTTCACCACCTCAATACTTGAATTGAATTTGCTATGTTTCAGAAACAAAAATGATCAATTTGCTGCTTGCATTTCTAAATATGTCAACTCTTTTCTAGGTGGTGGCAACTCACAGTTTTAAATTTATTTTTACTAACCTCCCTCCCTGGGGTTTCATGATCCAATTTGACGGTTGCATATTTTTCAGATGGGTTGGTTCAACCACCACCAGTCGCAGGCCTCTAATGAAGCCATGATCCAGGCATGGACCGGGGACCGGGTAAGTCGGAGTTGCCCTTGGCCGCTTAAATGGTCAAACCAAAAAAAATGGAGCCGAATTTCTGTGAATCTTTGGAAAAAGCTTCTGACTTTTCTGAATAATACAAATATATATATAATATACATGACATCCCTAGATTTACATAAATTATTTGAATATTTGAAGATTTATATGTCTTTGTCAGTCTCAAGAATACCCCCCGGTGGTATCAGCAAGAGTTTCCAACGTTTCGTCAGGATTTAGTCGAGTTGAGTCCCGAGGACGGGACTGAATGGTGGTTGCTCTTATAGAACCTAGTGGGAACGTTTTGTTGCATGTTTGGGCGATCTTTCAGGCGGAATGCCCAGGGTTCAAACCATCAAAAAATCTATGTGGTCGAAGCATCCAGCTATTTCTGTTCAATCCTCTTGAGCCCTTCCGTTTTGTCATGGATGATTTTTCATGATCAATGATTTGATTTACTTTCAGGAAAAAAAGGGTAGGGAGCAGAGAATGTAATTGGACATGTTTTCTCACTTCTATCCATCTTTTGCCCTAATTCTTTTTTGGTGTCCATAATTCTGGTGATAAGTATTGTGATATGACGTCAGGGATTGCAAAGCTAGCTGGTCTCCTTTTTCTTCTGGGGAGAGAGAACAAGACTTATTTCTACAAACTACCTAGCTTAACTTGTTAGTCAGATTGCTGAACCATGAACCGTATCATAATCCATATTTTCTGGCGATGTATGCTTTCTTTGCCCCACCAACTACCTGGTGATACGAAGGGATGCCGCTCTATCATTAGCCGTAGGCCATCACTGGTGAAGTGCCAGCACTGACACTTGAGTGTTTTTCCCGTCTAAGTTTTATTGAAAGTTGTCACTATGTCCTGCATGTTATCATGCAGATTTAGCTGTGATTCATAAGTGATGATGATGATGATGATGATGATGATGATGATGATGATGATGATGATGATGATGATGATGTTTAGAATATTTTAGAATAAACAACTTTTCAATGTAAAGAAGGCAAACAACATGTCAAACTACATCCCTACATCCCACCACACATCCCGCCCGCTCCAAGTCATCCCTGAGTTTCAAGGCGCTTCAGTGGATGACCGGAGCAATCATGCATCGTTTTAGAAATTATACATATGTAATACCCTCCAGGGAACTAAGATATCCCACCTTGGGAAAAGGAGAATCATTTTCAACCATGCCTTTTTCATGGGGATATGTCAGGAAACCCAGGAGGGTATACTTCCGAAACATGATTGGAAGAGTGACATTCGAATCAGTGAAGTACATCTCGGTGATATCCTAAAATTGTTACCCCCAACAAAAAAGTCTCGAAGATATCCGGCCTGATTCTAGCTGTTGACCCAATGAACAAACTAAGTTGCACCTGTATAGGAGTCATTTTCCGAATTGCCTCGAATCGCCTACCAGGAGACTGGATCACAACCGCGTAGGCTCATCGGGTTTGATGTCAGAAGATGTCAACGTTGGTCATCAACATGGCGAAACTGTTTTTTTTTAAACGTTTGGGGAATCAGTCATTTTTCTAAAAAGGGGACTGGAGTTTCTCGTCCTGTTTTTTTAATTCAAACGGCTTTGGAAGCGAGTACATGTCCTGCCTGTAGAGGATGGAATTGGCGAATGAAACTGATCTCAATGAGCTAACAAAAGGAAGGTTGCCTTCTGATGCAATCTCACGGCACTTTACATTTCTCAATGGCAGCTCTTTTAGATTCAAAACATTTCAAAACCGTTGTCTTTCCCACATTTCAATGACGGCTATATACAAATTTTGGATGTCTCTTTAAAGCGTCATGGCTTCCTTGGTTCGTGCCGGCATGTCCCAGGAATTTAGGATTGTAACCCCAATATTTACTTTCAAGTATTATTTAACAGGTTTTTTTAACCCACCAAGAAGTTACGAAACTCCTTGGAAATCCGAGTGTCTTAATGGGTCCCGGTAAGGTCCCCCAACAAAAAGATCTTGAAACGAAGGCACTTGCGGTCCAACTTGATCCAAAGCAAGACTGCAGTGCAGCAGGCCTGCCAGCAAGTCATTTTGTGTGAAAGTCAGTGCGACCTCAACATTGAGGGTGAATCATGTTTTGATTCACCTCAACATGTTTCGCTAGGATGCAATGGCCACCAGAAATCTTTCATTTTAAGGCGATTCTGAGCTAGACCTTTACTTGCCATGATTGCATGAGGGAGAACCTCGAGTCTGGTAGTTGAGTAGGGGAATCCTTCCAAATTTTCGTTAAATCTGGTTTTCAATGTAAAGTAAGTTTCCCAAATAGAATATTTTATAAGGTTGATGTTTCCTTGGAGTATTGGAGAATGAGGTAGGTATCGAAGTGATCAAGTTGAGGAGTGGAACGAAAGGAAGGAAGATATGAGCCTTAGAGGGGGGCCTTTAACCAATCAGGGTACCGGCACTTTGAAAGATCAAATCATCCATCAAAAATCACCATTTTGGCGCTTCAAAAAGAGCATTTTGGATGGTTGGTAGTTGGCCAGCCACCACGATTTTGCGTGTTGGATTCTATGGCTCCTTCCTCCGTCTTTCCATACTTGACCAATCTAGTATGCGAAATCTTTCGGGGTATGGTTACTATAGTTTTGAGGCGAGATTTTGCCATAGGCCATGTCCCCATAGGCCATGTCCCCATCCATTTCCCCAAGATTCCCAGTGTTTCTGGTCACCGAGATTCCTGGTTCCCAGGTGGAAGGCACTTTTTGCGACTGCGTCAGGGAAGGCCCAGTGATGAACACTCAAATCCAACGGGTGCAGGGTTCTGTCTGAGACAAACACATATGATTCAGGGAGTTGGAGGACTACATGGCTAATCTACTGATTGCTCGAATTGTAAAGTCGCCCAAATGTTGAATTGTATGTAGACATATATACTACATACATATTATACGTAGTATCACCAGCAAAAGCAGCATTTTCTTAGGATGACAGCATGGCAACTGTCATGAGCCTGATGATCATGAAGCATCAAGTTTTGTGGACATCTCCCCCCAGAGGCTGGAAAGACTCCTGTCACCCTCCGGTTGTCATTCCAAGGATTGAACAGCTTCGACACCGAAGCCAAGAAAAATCAAGAAAAAACACCGTTGTGTACGATGCAAAACAACGGCGGCGCGTGTTGCGGCAACTGTTGGAAAATCCGAAAGAAATCTTCATCTTCATTTCCCTTGTTAGGTGTCAAATATATACTTCTCCCCCAACAATCATGTTCGGAAAAAAAAACTAACAAGGCCTTTTTACCTCGAAGATGATGGTTTTCTTTACCATTTTTGGTCATTTTTCAACTGGTTGCCATGCATTGTGCAAAGGGTTAATGCTGATACTTTTTCGCCTCATACTACTCGGGTGGATTTGCTTTTCTGATTAGTTGGGAATGTGACACCAAAAAATCCATTGAAGAGGATTTCAAGGAAAGCAATGGTTGATTAGGGCACCTGAGCTACGCGATGATCCTGAAATTATATTACTTTATGACTTTGTATGTAATATAGGTTTGTATTCACACACATGAAGTCAAGCTACTTATTGGACGACATGAGGATACCAGCATCAGCATCAGCAGCGAAAAGCCGTTGGCCAAAGTCTGTGGGAATAATTTGTGACCCGTCGGTGAGGTGAAGGATGTTAATGTTGTGAACTTGTTTTCAACTACAAAATAAGTGTCAACACTGTTTATGTTACCTCAGTACATGGTCACTTACAACGTTCGCTTCGAACCTGTGTTTTTCTGACATCGCCATGACGTATCTTGGCTACACGGGCTTGGCGCTAGCGTTGTCTATCCTTGCGCTGTGGTTAGAAGGCTGTGACTTTGACGATGATGATGAGGCGAGGTTACTTGGAGTTGGAGTGATCTTTGCCTCTACTCTCAGTTGGGATTTCCCGCAAAAGAGGATTTTTTTTGTTCGGCAATTTTGTAGATTGTGAAGAATTGTGATTCATCCATGTGTATGTACAGGTATATTTACATGAAGATACAGAATATATGCATTACACATTGAGCAAATGTATACACATAGTACTGGTATGTGTATATACGTATATGTATATGTGTACACGTGCAGAAAAATACGTACATATACATGTATGTACCACCAGATTGCAACATATTTTAACCTTTCACTCTGCTGCCGAGATCCAGCTGTGAAGTTGTGTTTGTGCGTCTTGGATTTGTGCACAATCCACACCTATAAATTACAAATGTAGCAGGCGGTGCATCAAATGAAAAATTCAACAAACACACCAACACACCAAGCACAACAATGAACAATGATTGATAATGATGGACGCACCTTGGGTCGTGGGGCAATGATATGCAAATGTCGCAACTTCGGATTTTTCCCGTTGGAGAAACAAATTAACTCATGTAAGATCTGATATGCCTGAAAGGCCCAACAAGTCAAAACTGGATGATTGTCAAGCCCGGCAGTTTTGTTGGGAGAAAAAACAGCTTGCAACATATGGGCGGTTTTGGATCGTGCCCTCCTTTGCAAAATGCTGCAAAAATGGCCACCATTTTCAGTCAGGAGTTTTCAGATTGCATTTCCTAGCAGTTCTGCATTTGTTTGCCGGAGGAGAAATGCTGAAATCACCCCGAAGTTGTGGACCTGTGAAGATGAAAATTCCTTGAACCAACAGACAGAGGATTCTCTTTCCGGAATGCAAACTTTGAAGAGGTGTTTGAAATGGAGCAACACTGTACCTTGTAAGTAAGCCTTCTTTATGTGAGTAATGTATACCTGATGGTACCCGAACATGAGCACGTTACTAGGCATGGATCCTAAAATAGGTGGTACCCTTGACAAAAAGGAAAATCTAAACTCAAAAAAGACAAACTTCATCCAGGATACTCGAACTAAAAACTGTTTTTGTATCCCCCAAAATCATGCACCACTTTGACATGGGTGCATTTCTCACCCATCTCACCACCATCTGTAGTCATGGCTTTTATGCACAGGTTGAAACTCCCAAGCGCCTGGGATCCTATTTGGTGATTGGTGATTGGGGTTGGGATGCCAACGTCCATGGTTTCTTGGCTCACCAAGCTGGGGGAATCTGCGGAGGTTGAACCATCAACTTGAGAAGAGCAAACCTTTAGCTGAAGGGAACATACTGTGGATGGTTCAGAAATCCCAAACAACCAACCACCGGTTGGGATGGTGAAAGAAACCCTGTAAAATGATGGGATTTCAACTACCAACCTCAACTGGTGCTTGCCGGAATTTTGAACCATCAACAGTAGGGGTTGGAACCCGGGATAAATTTGGTGAACGATCATCATCCTGGTTCTTTTTGCTTGATGGAGTTTTGCAAAAGGTTTCCTTTGCCAAAAAAAAATCCCACGTATCGTCCAAACGAAGCGAGTTCAACTTCAACTTGGCGACGAGTCCACGGGACCCAAACCATCCCTTTAGACCCTTGGAAGCTGCCGATTTTGAAGGGATTTTTTTTTGGAATTCTCCGGTTCATCAGTTGGAGATGACTTTCCGAAAGTTGGGGATATGGATCTTTGGTTCGGTTTTTCCCAAAACAGATCTGGAGAGGCATAAGTGATACACATCTATGATCATCTATGTACCCCCAAAAAAAATCAAGGATCAATGGGCTTGAAACTGGATGATAATCTCCGCATGGCTTTGGTGTAGAAAACCGGACCGAGTGTCTCAGATGTTTCGTGCCTCTCACTAAAACGGCACAACTGGTGCAGCTTTACCACTTTTTTGATAGCCCACGTGCTAAGAAAAGTAAAACATACGTATGTAGATACACCACGAGACATTTATATAGAATACATTTATCAATGATATTTAGATTCATTCCATTTCATTCCCCAAACCTGGGAAATTCATCAACTTCAATAGTCGTCCCTCATGGTTTCGATCGCTGGAATCAATGGGATTTTTTGAGAGGCAACTTGAATACTCGACGATGTCAACAATTGGTGGCAAATGCTATGCATGAACAGTTTGAAGCACTTGGAGATGCTTGGCTCATGTTTTGTTTGGAAAGATTGTTTTTGTAGAGATATTTGGGACCGAGGAAATTCATATTTTTATCAAATCTCCATGAAGTTTGTTGGTTTTTGACTATGAAAGATAGAAAAGGCAACTTGTTGAGTCTACATTTCTAGGTTTCTATGCGTTTCTAAGTTGATGTCGATCTCAGAAAGATCGAAGAGTGGCGCGTTTTCAAGGGTATCCCAACAAAAACCTGAGGATCTACCGGAAAAATCGACACTTTCAAGATCGAAAAGGGGTTGCTGGGATAGGAGGTGACCGTATCTCTTCTGGATTTGGGAATGTTTCAAAAAGTTGCGATGTTTCCAACAGGAAGGCACTACTGCCTATACTAATACATATATATAAATATAGATATATAGATATATTGATATATATATATACATAGATATATATGTATACTATATACACAGAGTTGTTACCCACTAAACTTGTGACACTAAACTTGTCATCCACTTCTTCCAAAGAAAGCAACTAACTGAAAGATGGTGAGGATGTGAATTTTGTGGTCAATGTGGGTGACTCCTTCTATCCTGATGGTGTGAGCAGCAAAGATGATTTGCAATGGGACTTAAAGTGGCGTCAAGTCTATTCAACCAAGGTCACCCAACTGCAGTGGATGGAATCGACAGATTTGATACCACAGTGGTTGTTGAAGAAAACAAGGTGGAAGTGATCAACAGGGTGCTTTTTTTTCCAACACAACCCTGATATCATGCTAGGGCACCGCAATAAGACACAATGTATCTCTTTGGGATTTAGATGCAGATCATGTGCTTCACCTGTGCATCTTCCGGATACATGTGACTGCAAAAAATAGATGCATGAGGTTCGCTCCGTTCCTTGGTATAGCATCTATGGCAACCACGACTACCATGCAGATCCTTGTACAACTGCCATGTTTGCCTTCACAAGAAGTTGGGACAGTTAGAAAATTGAAGGTTTGTGTTTCGTTTCCTAAGATCCAGGTGCTTTAGGGGGATTTGCATCAGACATAACATCCAATTTGTTTTTGGATGACAAAGATTTATTTGTTTTTGATAATGGAACCAAATTTTCCATGTGTCAAAACTAATCCAATTGAGTCCATGAGGTTGGTGGAATTTTCACGGCGCCAGGTGCATGCAGTGACGATGTCAAGAGTTGTGCACAAGTGAATGACGATATCACCGACTTGGGGTTGCTTTGGCTAATTAATGGGACTGAAAACGCGAAGAGGCAGGATGTTGACTATTGAATACTATTGAGATGTTGAGTATTGATGAGCATCATGAGGAGGAGGAGGAGGTGAGGAGGAGGATGGTGACCATGATGACAATGAGGATGGCGATGGCGATGGCGATGATGATGATGATGATGATGATGATGATGATGATGATGATGATGATGATGATACTTTAAGTGGCATTGGTCATAGGTCCACGTATGTATGTAGCCGTGATCGATCAAGCATCTCTTATTCATCAGGAGAAAAGGAGAGCTGTTTTTCGAGTTGGTAGTGTGAGCTGCACTATCCTGGTGATCCAAGGGGCTCAACGCCATGGTACAATAGATGGTTTCTGGTAGTCGCAACTGCTAATCTGGTGGGGGCATCGGTATCCGTGATAGACGATAAACCCATGGGATTTTTGGATGATCTGAATGCAGCAGGGGCGACGACTGAGGAACCGCAGGGAATTCGACAGATCGCATTCAACAGCAGTGAGCCCAATGCCGTAACAAATCCGAGTGATGGAATGCAATCAGCCGAAGCCACGAACAAGCTTCGGGAACATCGTGTTGTGCAGCCGGCCGACCGTGTCCGTCGTCTTGCATCCGATAGCCCGAGCAGTTTAGCACAGTGGTTTCAGAAATTGATAAAAGACAAGAAGATAAGAGAGAATGTCAGTAGGTCGACCAATCGCATCCGCATTGTGTGTTTGAGTCTTGCAGCCATTGCAACCATAAGCACATTGTGGTTGATGATGCCAGCAGGCCCACATGGCCCCAACAACCACCGATATCCACCACGGTGGGAACCAGGCCTTGAAGGGTCTCTGCCATTTAGGACGTGGTTGCAGGATCTTCTTTTGTGGACGATAACAACAGACTTAGAACCCCATAGGCAAGCAGCAGCAATAATAGCACAACTTGGGGGAGCAGCAAGGGAACTAGCACGCACTCTAAGTCCCCAAGAAATCTTCAATGGTGGAATAGTCAATGGCCAGCATCTTGATCCAGTAAGTTTCTTGATTCATGGTTTGTCAGAGCGTTTTTCCCCATTAGATGATGAGATTAGAGTTCGTGCAGCACAGGACCTCCTCCAGTTTGGAAGAAGGGGAAATGAGTCGGTCGATGTGTTGGTGTCTAGGTTTGAAACAATCAGAGCAAGAGCAAGATCAGAGGGAGGTGGTGCAAACATCAGCACCGAAAGTGCCGCACTGATCCTTCTTCGCGCAGTAGGAGTAACATCTGAGCAGTTTCAAAGGCTAACACAGCCATTCGGCCTTCGTCTGCCTAACACCGAGCAGGAATTCTCCCAACTCCTGCATGGATTGAGGAGAATGGGCCATATAGTAGAGCATCACCCCGGAAACATAGCCACAAGTTTGCATCGACCATCCCAGCCATCATCAAGCCAATCATATGTGTCATTCCCAGATCAAGATCCACCAATGGCTGAATCAACGCACTCTTCATGGTCGTATGTAGGTCAATCGTACCCAACCTCTGAACAGCAGTGGAACATGCCAGTGGGGGGACAAGTGCCCCAACAACACCATGCTGAGGATTGGGCTTTCTACATGGATCCAAACGCAGAAGGTGCAAGTGACACAGATTCAGCAACTGAGAGTGATGATGGGGGGGATGCAACAGTAGACAGTGAATTGCAGAACATGTCTCCTCAGGAAGCAGATGAGTGGTTGTTTTGGCAATATGCAGAAGCTAAACGTAAGTGGAGACATCATACAGGTAAGCCAGTTCGTGCATTGAGACGAGTGTTGAGGAGAAAGGGCAAAGGAAAGGGGAAACATGCGTTCTATGACATAGCAGCCACCCTTCAACAAAGTGCTTTCTTCAAAGGAAAGGGTAAAGGAAATAGGACATCGGGTAAGGGATTTGGTAGAAGAATTAACCCGAAAGGAAGAGATGGTCAGGTGTTGAAGTGTTCAATATGTCAATCAGTGTACCATCTTCGTGCCAAATGTCCGCAGAGAAGTGGCCAACGAGGAAACATTCAACCAGCTTCCTCGTCCCAGATGTCCCAACTGCCGTTTCCACCATCAGGCAATCGTCCTCAAGCACCAAGCATGACAGGGTTTGTGTCAGCACATAGTGTAACAGCAAGTGATGGAGAGATTGGTTCAGCGTCACTGCATTTCATGACAAGTGAGGCCGCAGCCGCAGCAGCAGCAGATGATGAACCGCCTAGAACTCCACGACGAAGCAGAGATCCGGAGGTTCACAACATGACTCCTCCTGATCCATGGTCAGATTGGCATGATCCGTGGGCAAGTGCTCGGCCCGATGGTCAAGCACCTGTTTCGTATCCAACTGAGCAGACAGTGCGTGGTGTGTGGCCTCCCATGAACTTTGGAGGCTTTCCTGGATCATCACAGGAAGGAACAATCCCAAATGCAACTCGACCTGAATTAGGACCATCGTTGTTGCCAGCCAGTGAATCCCAGTCGATGACAAGATTGTTCGGAACCGTAGCTGAGCAACGAAACAGTGACACGCCAGATGATGATCACCAAGACAATAATGCATCGTCGCTGCAAGAACATCAGGCTTGGTTGCAACAATATCTTCAACCAAACTCGCCATACATGCCCGGAGCCACGTTGTTTGTTCGAACCGAAGACATCACAGCAGCCCAGAGAGCCATGTTTGAACCACGACCGAGTGCTGAGGTGCTATCGCAGTTCGCAACAGCAGGCATGTTCTCCCAAGTGTTTGAGTTGAGGCAGGGTCGAACATCACAACAAGCAGCTGAGAGCAGTAACATCCCAGATGCAACCATGAGTGCACCAGATATTCCACAACACACTGATCCTGTCGTGCCAGTTGTGTATGAGGGAGATGAGACAGAGTGCAGCATCTGTCAAGTTGCATACTCGTCTAGGGAAAGTGTTGTGAGGTTGGTGTGCCGCCACGTGTTCCATCAAGAATGCTTTGATGAATATATCGCCAGGGCAGATAGCAACCCATCGTGTCCAAACTGCAGAGGTAGTCCCACGGTCACAGCCATGTTTCGGTATGTCATGCCTGCGCCAACACCAGCAAGATCAGTAGACCAGTCAGCAGCAGCAAGTCCAGAGACAGGCTTTCACACACCAGAGAGTTCATTCCCATGGTGGCCAGTGGCAGGCCTAACACCCAAGACATCAGCACAGCCTGCATATCACACGACCACCCATCGCACAGAGAGTGGACAGTTAGGCCTATTAGTTGATCCTGGATCATATGGTAACCTTGTAGGTGATCAGTGGCTAGCAACAGCAGTAAGAGAAGCACAGCAGTTTGGTTTCAAAGCTAGCCATAAAGGAATGACATCGCCATTAGAAGTAGGAGGAGTAGGTTCAGGAACTCAGCAGTGCCGTCAGCAAGTCACCATTCCTGCAGCGATAAGAGCTTCAGATGGAACCACAACACAAGCAACATACACAGCACCAGTCATCCCATCGTCCGCATGTCCGGCACTCCTTGGTCTAAAGTCACTGAAGAATCAACGGACCGTGTTGGACTTGACTGACAATCGCATGATTTTGCTGCCATCAAGCACACCGCTTGAAATTCCAGTAGGCTCAGAAGTGTATGGACTTGAACAGGCAGCCACCGGACATCTGTTGCTTCCCATTAGTGAATATGAGAGGCTGAACAAAGCATTAAAGGAAAGGAAGTCACCTCCACCGAAGCATCTGTTCGCTGATGATGCACATGTTGAAGCAGAAGACAGGCCGCCACAGAGACGAGGCCCAAACGCCAAAGCAAGAGCCGCAGCAGTTGGACCCATTACGGGTTATCCGTCCGGTGAAAGAAGTCATGATCACTGGACCAGAACGAGTGACGAAGTTGTTCGTCACCACGTTGTGCCTCGTACCAATCCTTTTGATCCCAGCGGAGTCCCCGGGTGCCCAGTGCCAGTGCATTCGTTGACAGGAGACCGCATTACCGAAATGACATTCAGCAATGGAACCTCACAGATTGTGCAAGATAAGATTGGCAATGGTGATCTGCTTGTATACACCACATGGACAGGCAGCACCAGGTTCACCATCAAACAGCATGTTAGCGATCGATCAGAGCATGCAGGAGCGTCCAGCTCAAGCAGACCAAGCGAAGAACCAACCGCTTGGGAAGTTGCATCACCTTCTCAGTGAAAAGGCCCCGGGGAGCCAGGTCCCACTCACCATGGGCTGAAAGCAAAGCAAGGGACCAAGAAGCACTTGTTGTCGCACATTGCAGCAGGCAATCACGTGCTTATCATTTCAGTTTTTGCAACCGCATGCTTCATGTGGGAGTCATTAGGTTGTACATCGCATCGCATCCGCCCAGTTGAGTTGCTTAGCCGTGATTTTGATCCACTGATTCAACAGATTCAGGATGGCAAGTATCAGATTCTTTGGGTGGACATGGCGCCACAAATTCATTTTGCCCCAGCCACACGCTTCAATGCCGTGTGGAGCCGTTTTCGTACCATTTTGCAGTCATGCCTTCGAGCACAGGTAAGTTGTTTCCTTGCAGGAGTTCGTAAGAGCGCATGGAATCATCCAGCAGTGGAACAGCTGAAGGCAGATCAGATTTTGTTTCATAGCGTTCACCGTTGGTGCCATTTTGGCATCACACTATCTCCAGGATCTACTGTTCCGAGCTCAGTAAATATGCATATGCTTAGCTCAATGAAGTTGCCAAATCATGCATGCAAGTGTGGCAGCCATGTGGTGCACGAATTTGACATAGATAGCAGTTACCCCAACAGAGCTCATCTTCGTGCCCAGGCCGAAAAGGAATTCGGCATTAGTTTGTTGACCACTCTTGGAGCAGTTTCAGCAGGAAGGACTGAGCAATTATTCCAGGAGTCTGAAATGCCAACCGACTTTAAGCATAGTGAAGCAAGCAATAGACAGGACAGGACAAGCCGAGCATTTGCAGCAACAACCGCAACTTCAGTAACAGACAGATCCTCGCAATGCCAACAATCACAAAGCTATCCGACTGAACAGAAGATAGCACAGAGAGAAAGAGAAAAGGCCATGAGCAAGGAAGAACTCGAGAAGAAGCAAAAGAAGAAGAAGAAGAAGAAGAAGAAGAAGAAGAAGAAGCTAGTAGAACAGCACTTTGACGACTGTGGCTCATCGTTGAAAGGCCTAGAACTTCCAGAAGAGAGCTTGAATGAAGACCCAGTTGACCATGATCCGAGTGTAGCAATGCTTGAACTTCAAGAAGCCTTAGCACATTTCACGTGTGAAGGGGGTTTCGGTTCATCGTTCCATGGCATACCTACCGTGTCAACTAATCACATCGTCGCATTAAGCATTGAGGAGGCCTACATGATTGCCACCCAAAAGCCGAGTGTTGAACCTAGTGTTGACATAATAGAACTGTGTGGTGGAGAAGGACTGACCACCTATCTATGCCATAAAAGAAGATTAAAGGTAGGAGCCAACTTTGACATAATCACCGGAGTTGATCTCACAGATCCAAGAGCACAACGGATGGTTGTCATCTATGTGTCATTCACCAAGCCGTTTATTGCAATAATGAGTCCAATATGTGGACCGTTCGGGCCATTGGGAGGAAGAAATAGAGTGTTGCACCACGATTCGTGGTTAAGATCCTGTGAAGTTGCCGTACCACTGGCACAATTCTGCGGTGTCATAGCACAGATCCAGATGCAAGCCAACAGGCATTTTCTGATGGAGCAACCTTTTCCATCCCAACTGTACAAGGTTCAGCCATGGCCCTCAATTCGTGAAGACCCAAGATGCCTTAGCGTAGTGTTTGACCAATGCATGGTAAAACAAACAGTCAAAGGATGGCCAGTAAAGAAACCAACAGAGCTTCTAGCCACACATCGCATGTTGTTGAAGAGATTTGAACACATGATATGTCACAATCAGCATCAGCACCTTGATCTCTTGGGAGGCAATGCAACATATGCACAGAAATGGTCATGGGACATGTGTAACAGAATAGCCCAGTCAATCAAAGATCTTCTCGTGTATGAAGGCAAGATTCCAGACGCAACATCGTTACAGATCCAGACAGTGTATCCCAGTGTAAGCACAGCAACAGAGGCAGAGCCAGAAGGCTCAGAACAGCCACTCTGGCGGAAGTGTAAGGGGTGCCTATGGAGACTGCATAAGTTTTCGCCACAACACAGTCGCAAGCATGGAGAGTGCAAATATGCAGACACCACACCGATGGTCTTAGATTGTCCGGCATGCAACACCGACAAGCCGAGATCACATCCAGGTCACACGTTTGAGCCAGGATGCCGCCATGTGTTGACTTCAGCCAGATCTTCAGGCGTTCGTGAACCTAGAGCACCTCGTCCAGCTCGTGTGCCAGCGTCAGAAGACCCAACCAGTCAATTGAGACCAGAAGCACCTCCCGAACCTGAAGTACCAAATCTAGATGCAGTCCCCGATTTGAGTGAAAGCAGACTTGTTCCAATACCGGAAGGAGACCTCATTTAGGAGATGATGGCGAAGAGACTTCCGGAGCAAGTGGTTCAAGAGAACAACGGATAAGACCAGTGGCAGCTGAAACGCAAACGCCTGACCTTGCAGACTGGACCAAGTTTAACCTGCAGGCAGCACTGAGGGAATTGCATTTTGGAAGTCAGGCAGCCAGGCTTCGAGCACTTCGTCGTTTGCACCTTCGTTGGTGGCACAGCGGTAGCACCACAATGGTGAAAATCCTCAGAGCAGCAGGTGTTCCGTCAGAAGTGTTAGCCTTAGTGCCAAGTGTGTGTGACACGTGTCGCATTTGCAGGGCCTGGAACAGACCCAATAACAGCGTTGCCACAGCCAGAATGATAACAGCTTTCAACCAAGAAGTCGAAGCCGATGTAGTGTACATGAAACGTGAAGCCAAGCAGTACATGTTTGTGCATTGTGTCGATAGAGCAACAAGATGGTGCGCCACCAGCATCATCTCAAATAGGCAGACAGAGTCATTGCTTAATGCCCTTGATACAATGTGGGTGGCCATCTTCGGGCCAATGAAAGTTCTCATCTTTGATGGCGAGTTAGGTCTGGACGATGAGGCATCAACCTGGTATTTCCAAGTCCGTGGAATTGAAAAGCGGACATCAGCAGTGCATCAACATACCAGAATTGCAGACCGTAGAGTCCAGATCCTCAAGAACAGTATCCACAAAATCCTAGGACAGTTTGCAGAAGAGGGCATAGCCATGCCGTTTGTAAGGGTCCTAGCAGAAGCCACATTCGTCATCAATGCAATCTCAACAGCAGCAGGCTCTAGTCCGTACGTTGCCGTCATGGGCAGAAGTCCAGCCTTAATGCCTGAGCTTGGTCCAAGAGAATTCATCAATGATGATCGTGATGAGCAATGCCCTATTAGACATGCAGCAAGACTTCGAGCCACAGCAATAAGCACAATAGCAGAGAACACAGCACGAGAGAGACTAAGAGGTGCATTGAAGACTCACACAAGACCCACAGGTGAAGAACTCAAGTTCAATGTTGGAGACAGTGTCGAATACTACAGAGAGCCCACCAATCGTGATGTGTCAGGATGGAGGGGCCCCGCTGTAGTTGCAGACCTCACCAGACTTGAGCATGGAAGAGTTGGGACTAGAACATCAACAGATCAAGTAATCAATTGCCGTGTCCAAGATGTGCGCCACAGACTAGCGTATCTTCAGGAATTGCAAGCACCAATCTCGAGCCAGCCTGGCAAGGCACAAGAATACTTGCAATCATCCCTTGAGGAGTTAAAGCCAGGTACTGTGATGATTCTTGGCCAAGTGTTGGAGCCCGGTGGAAGCTGGATTCAAAGCAATCAAACCACCAAGCACGGTTTGATTCTTCATGCATCCCTGTTCATTGCAACAACCATGTTCCAGTTAACTGATGTTGTAGCAGTAAGAGTAGCAAGTGGAGTGAAGACGTTGACCTCTAAACCAGAATACACTCACTCCTTAACCTTGTGGTGGATAAAGACAACAGATAGGAACATAAGCTACCATGAGGCCAGCGAGACCAGATTGCATGCAGAGTCACTTGCCGGTGACCTGTGGAAAGAGATTAAGCTCGTGCAGTTCTTATGTGTTGCAGATGTAACAGCATGTGTAAAAGATAACTGGAGAGTCCGATCAGATGAAATTGTAACAGCACAAGATAACCAAGAAAATAGAGACCATGTTGCATCCGACAGACTTTTGACCATTCCAGAAGAAGACGGAGATGGACATGGAAGTTCGATAAGCATTCAATCAGCCAATTCTCAAGCAGCAACCAGAGTCCTTGAATTCTTCGGTAAGTCAGCAGATCTAAGTGATTGCACAGTCGAGGAAAAGCAGGCCTTAGGATCCATTTGTCTTGATTTAGAAGCTGAAGCTGAAAGCACGCCAGAAGAGATAGTAGACCAATCGTTCACCATGTGGCACACTGCATCAGAAGTAGACATTCCTTCATGGCAGTTCGTGGAAAGCTTCATGTGTCAGGAAGAAGATGGATTGCAGTGTGTGGAAGAGACCCTTGGTGAACATGCAGTTGAAGACATGACCTTTCCAGATAACCACATGTATTTAGATGCAGATGAACAAGGTGTGTATGTAGCAATAGACGTCCAGTGGCCATTGAGTAAGGTAGTTGAAGGACTCCCTACGACACCTGGTCCAAATGACACTGTCGAGATTCGTTGCTACGAAGCACACACCAGAAAAGCCGTTATTGACAGGTCAGATGATCTCCTCACCCAAGAAGAAATGAGACAGAATGCAGCTGAGTGTCTTGATGCAGTACATCAGGAGTTGAAAACTTGGAAGGACCTGAAGTGCTTCACTCGTAGGCCACGCCATGAAGCACCCACTATCATCGACACAAAGTGGGTGTTCAAGTGGAAGTACATAAGTGGAGTAAGAAAGATTCGAGCCAGGTTAACACTTCGTGGATTCAAAGAGTCAGGCTCAGACGATCAGAACAACTATGCAGCAACAGCAA
This sequence comes from Breviolum minutum Mf 1.05b.01, assembly GCA_000507305.1. Classification (NCBI taxonomy): domain Eukaryota; class Dinophyceae; order Suessiales; family Symbiodiniaceae; genus Breviolum; species Breviolum minutum. The sequence goes on along the minus strand of DF239452.1, from coordinate 35,749 downwards.
CCAAGTGGTCGCAACGGTTAATAGTGTCAGAATGTGTTTTAAGACGTTGGAGTTTAGCCTCAACAGACATTTCCAAAGCCTTTCTTCAAGGTGTCACCTATGAAGAGCTAGCGCAAGAGACCAATCAAACCAAGAGAGATGTGCCTTTTGAACTATGCAACAGAGCAGCTGTAGCCTTGAGGAAATTGCCGGGGATGGAAGGCTTTGACACCCAGACAGAGGTTCTCCATTGTCTGAAACCTGGCACCGGTTGCCGAGATGCACCTAGATGTTTTGCCATAAAGCTGAGACAAGCAACCAAGTCATTTGGTTTGAAGTCCACACTCGTTGATAGCGAGCTTGAAATGCTATGGGACCCGAGCACCAAACAACCAACCATGCTAATCTTAAAACACGTGGACGACATTAAGATAGCAGGTCCCAAACAACAGATAGAAGCATTCGTGAACCACCTCATGCAAACATTTGGTAAGCTCGAAATTCACTGGCATCAATTTACCTTTTGTGGCATAAAGCACATTCAGAATCCAGAGACATGTGAGATAGAGATGAATCAGACTGAATTCATAAAAGCCATAAAGGTAATGCCACAACCAGAAATAGCCAATAAGCCAGGGGGTGAAATAATGCCGACATCACTACAAAAGCATTTCCTATCACTACTAATGACAATAGCATATGCCGTGCAGAGTAGACCAGACATAGCAGTTTATGTAGCCGCATTGCAGAAAGAATCACAACAAGCAACATTTGAGTCAGCCAGGAGATTAAACAAAGTACTTTTATGGGCCCAGAAAAATCCCAGATCAATAAAGTATAACCAGCTTGATTCCTACCCAGACACACTTGTGTTGGTAAGTGATTCTGCATTTCGGGCAAGAGAACAGGATGGACTTTCGATGCGAGGCCTAGCATGTCTTCGAATGAGTCGGAACGATCTTGATAAACAAGGCGACATGAAATGTCACTTGCTGCATACGGTCAGCAAGTCGCAACGCCATGTCACACGGTCGACATTTGCTTCAGAGCTATTTGCAGGGAACGACAGCATGGACTTTGGATTGCTTCAAAGATTAAGCTTGCATGAAATGTGTTTTGGACACATTACGTGGGAACGGGCGAGACAGTTGCAAGAAGAGACAGCCGAGATGAAAGTTAAACTGGCGGTGGTGGTAGACGCACGTTCAGTTACAGCTTCAATCATTGCGCCCACACTGAAGGCACCGGCAGAGTGCTCAACGTTGGTCGCTGTGGCTTGGCTGCGACAGAACTTGCAATCAATGCTTTATACTGGAGCGACACAAGGGTCATGATAGCTGACGGGTTGACGAAGGGGTCGATAAATCGGAAGGAGTTACATCAAGCCATGGCCGGCATTTGGAGAATTTCAGTTTCACTCATTTTGCAGACCTTAAGATGACCATTGTAACCCGATATAGCTGCAAGAGGCAGCATATCCTGAAATGCCAACCGACTTTAAGTTGCATTGGTCATAGGTCCACGTATGTATGTAGCCGTGATCGATCAAGCATCTCTTATTCATCAGGAGAAAAGGAGAGCTGTTTTTCGAGTATGATGATGATGATGAAGATGATGATGATGATGATGATGATGTTGACTGCTATTCATTACTACTATATTATATGTGCATCCCATTCTTATTGCGAACGTTGCAAATGGTATATTGCAAGTTGGTGCCAGAAGAAGAGATTACACGCTGAAGATCATTTTGAAGGTCTTTTTCCTCTCCATTTTTTCAATCAGACTCAGCATGAAGTTTCTCTACCACAATCCTTTCATTTTGTGAGCACTTGATCCACACACTTTTTTCTACCATTTTTCACAGTGGCCAGCTGTTTTTTTCATCTCAGCTATTCAAAGCTTCAAAAAACCGTTGTGGTTGTAGTTCAACCATCCTTGTTCCACTCGCCTGTGTTTCCACAACATCATCCCACCTTATTTTCGTGAACCCTGGGACTTCAAGGTACTTCTACATGCCGGATGCCTCTTGGTATCGTGAGCACGCAGAGCTGAATCTCGAGGTCCCAGCCGGTTTTTAAAAAAAGGTAGCTGTGATGGTGTGATCCAACAAACCCAGCAGGGTTGGTTTTTTTTTGGGAGGAGAAAAAGATGAAACAACATGGTAATGTAGCAATTGCGTCCCAGGAAATGAAGTATGATATGGATTGATATGGCAGTTTTTTGAGCAAAATTGGGAAGAAGAGCCGAGCCAGATTGACAAGTTGTTTTGTTTGGCAGGCCAAATTTCAGTTGGTTCAGACCAGTCAATCATTGCTAAGGCCAAAGGAGTCTTTCAGTCAATGGTAAATGAGTGGTTGCAGTGGTTGTATATGCAATTGGTTAAGCCTAGCCTATGAGGGGTTGGAAAGGTGACATGAAACTATGCCCAATGTACAATGGTGGTTTGGAGATCCAGAGAATTTTATATGAGTCACCTACTTACTGTATCCCTTTTCTATGGGGAGACACCAGACATAGGATGAAATCTACTATCTTGAGATTCACTTTGCCGCATGATTTCCTGGACGGTTGGAACATACTAATGACAGAAATGCTTTGAATTTACATGCTTTGCTCTGATATTTGAATAGGATGTGTCGGTGATATATATATATATATACATACCGTTGTGGATGGGCTGCTGGTTTACTGTTGATGGAAGAATTCCAGCTAGTTTTTCCCGAGGTTTCACCGATCCGAGGTGGTGGATGCTCTATTTGTAGCATCCAGCCAGCTCACCATTTAGCCCGGTTCAGCCAGTATCATTTACGGTTGCACACTGTTTTTGGCAGATCAAAACTGAGGGTGCCTTTTGGAGATCTCAAAAAAAGGGACCATTTTCTCGCATTGGTAGAAGTACCCTCCTGGAAACTAACATATCCCTCCAAAAATGCACTTTTGAAGATGATTTTCCTTTTCCACAGGTGGGATATGTGAGTTCCCTGGGATGTAGTAGTGGTGGCCCAATCAAATTTTGAGTCCCCCAACTATGGAAGCTGAAAGATTTTGAATTTTCATTTCATCATTTCCAGGTTTACTGTTAAAACTTGTGGGCTTGGTATACAAACCTATAAATATACGTATGTGTATATATACATACATATATACATATTTATAGATAAATGTATATAATATATATATATATATATGTATGAATATATGTTCATATATAATATGCATCTGTATCAAACAACATCTCCATCTCCACCGTCAGCGTTACCGGGTAACACCAACCCTTCATCCTTGGATCCAGGTGATTGGCTTAGACTTGAACTACTACACCTGGGTGAATTCTACTTGCCGTCACACTGCTTGTCCTGATACCTGTCGTTCCTTGCCATCCCGAAAAAAGGGGGGAAACCAACGTTCCAAAAGGGCACATTAAATTAAGGAAGGTGGGAAAGATGATTGATGCAAGGGTATGCAGATTTTCAGTTTTTTTTTAAACGGATTATTTCTGTGTTCAAGTGTTTATGGCTTTTGTTTGGATGGAATGTTTATTGTTGTAGAACTTGATGTGGCTTTTTAATTTTTCATTCTGGGCAAACTAGAACGACCTCCAACTTTGGCATAACCGAATCTTGAAACTGCACAATTTTTTGCTGAAGCTTGGTGAAGCTATGTGTTTTACCTTCCATTTGGTGTAGATTTCGATGCCATTTGTATTGCTACAAGGATGTTCTTAGATGGTCAATACCCACCAACAGCGCCAACAGCCTTGAAGATCCGATCAAAGCCTTAAATAAAAAGGGGGGATTTCCGATAATGGATTTTGAGAATAACCCGGATTCGGCTATCATATTTGTGTATATTTATATATATACATACATGAAATACATATAAATATATATATATATTTACACATATATATATATATTTACATATACATACAATATATATATATACAGCTTAGAACAAAGAACCAAGATGAAAGGTCCGGGTTGTTTGGATTGCTATTATTCTAAGAGTTTCTGCTTTCCCTGGAGCAAAGTTCCGAAATGTTCCGCTTCCCTGAAACGGGCTGCCTTTTGTTCCCTGGGAGTGGGATGGCAAACAACTACTCCACAGATGGATGGGTGTATAAAAGAGCTTTCGCATCTTTTGACCTCAGTATTCTATCTAGATATAGTGTACATTCTAAAACATCATCTACCTTCCAGACCCCGTGTGTTTTGGATCATGTCCCCAGTCCTATCCAGCGTTAGTTTCAATGAAACCGTCAGATGAGAGACTGAAGAAGCGATCCGACGATGCCTTACAACTCTTTGCCGAGCGAATACGCAAGTCCACCGCGAACAACTGGCTTGCACCTGGGACTTTGGTGCTTTTAAGGACAACATCAGTAAGTAGATAAGAAATGAATACAGGGTTGCTTGTTTTGTATAACAAAGGGATTGATTTAGTACATCGCTATCCTTTCTTTCCATCAGGGATTACTGGAGTTGAATCTTATGGATTTTTTTTATAGTAGTGGGATGGGATAGAAATGATTTTTTGCGTGGCTCTGGATGAATTACAACAACGAGGTCACACGACTGAACCCCCCAAAAGGTTGTTTAGGATTCGGAAATCTTCTCAAAATTGCCATCTTGAGGATACTTCGAAAAAATTCTCCCCGAATTGGTGAACTCTAGTACATTGTAATTTCACCAGGGTGTGGGATACTGTACATTTCAGGTTTGTGAGATAGTATATATTCCATTCATCCAGAATCGGCTGGAAGCTTTGGGTGAGGGGTGAAATTACACAAGATGGTGAGATCTAAAGAGTGCAAATTTAAGCTCAACTTATTGCATGAAGAATCGCATTTCGGGGTTGGCGGTAGAAGGTTGTGGTTGTTGTTGTTGTTGTTGTTGCTGTTGTTGTTGTTGTTGTTGTTGCTGCTGCTGCTGTTGTTGCTGTTATTGAGCAATGGTGCCTGGTTCGTTGGGTGCATTTTTTAAAATTGCGGAATTCCATGGATTGTTGGAATGTGGCGAATTCAACATGGCCAAATCCAGAATGTTCCAGTCTGGGACTCTAATTTTGAGCCATACAGTCGTGAGTACCCAATAGTACCCATATCATTTGCATCTGGATTTTTGAAGACACAGAATCATTTGCCACGAATGTATACAGAAAAAAATCATGTGAGTGGATCCTGAAAGTTTTTTTAATGATTCACTTGTTAAACGAATCGGTTGATTTCTTGGGACATTTCCATGAATTGCCATGATTTCATTTCTCCCTCCAGAATTTCAGACCTTTCACCGGTGGATTGTTGGGACCTGCCAAGGTGTTCTCTCACTATCCGTCGGACTATTTCCCAGGAGGATGGAATGAATCTATACCTCTACAGCGGCTTGGTGGACAGTCGGCCTTTCCGGGAAGGGCGGTCGGTGAAACACCATACGTTTTTTTAAAGCCAAAATTAAAAAAAGTCAACAAAGACAACCTGACTATAATGGCTAACCTTGAGATACCTTGAGACTTTTTGGGGATTATATTTTTAAGAGGACAAATTAAAGTTTAAACTTTTATTTCATGATCCTCTGACTGAATGAGCAACAGTTCAAATGATGTTTGGTGGGTTGATAATAGAAAACACAAAGGAACAAACATGGCAAATGTTACCATAGTTTTAATTTTGGTCTTTTAATTTTGGTCTCATCAAGCGGTCCAAAACAGTTTCAACACACACAAGTTGAGCATTTGGTTGTCTGATTTAAAGGGAATCCCAACAGAGAGCCTGTTGGTCAAGGGATTGGAGTGCAATAGGTGTTCCAAAAGCGGTGAGATAGTCTTAGAGTGCTGGGGATGACCTATCGTTGGATGATGTTCAGATCTGGAACCTTGTAACTTATACTTACCTCCCGGAGATATATGTCCAACAGCAACAACAACAACAACAACAACAACAACAACAACAACAACAGCAACAACAGCAACAAAAGCAACAACAACAACAACAACAACAACAACAACAACAACAACAACAACAAGAAGAACAAGAACAAGAACAACAACAACCACCATACTTATTAAAAAATAAACCTTTTGAAGTGAGACCACTGGGTCCCAATTGATCATCCATGATACAGAAAAAAAATCAAAACTGGTCTGATGCGCCTTCTTTGGGCCCCATGCAAGAGGGTGGTGTACTATTGCGTGACAGTGCTGATTGATTTGAATTAGCTGCTTGTTCAATAAGTTGCCCTCCCTAAAACATAGTAGTCTTCCAATCATCCATTTTCAGGTGCTATGTTAGTTTCACGGAGGGTAGTCGGTTTGTGTATATTTAGATGTTTTTGCTTTCCTATGTTACTTGGAGGTTAGTGCAGAAGAATTGTGAGTAACACAAGACAAAGATGTGCCTGAAGAGTTGATATCTACAAAACATCGACACATAGATGATCTTAGAACTGGTTCTTAGTTTCTTCTGCAACTGCTCTCACATGCTCCACGAATTGCTGTGAAACCAAATGGTTTGATGAATACCAGATTGCCTCACACACACACACAAAGAACCACATCTTAAAGATGTGAAACCCAATTTTAAATTGTGCACTTACTTACCATCACACTTATCATCACACACACACAACTCCTCAACCTCAACCAACCATTTCTACCCGGTGCCAGCTGGTGGTCGCCCTCATGGCTACATCTCTCGGCAGCGGAACGACCAGCCATGTTGATGAACTTTCTCCCGGAGCTCAGCAACGCTTCACGTGCCCTGCAGGGGATTTTTCTCCAAAAACAACATCCGGATGGGTTGGTTGGAAGATTCCCTTCTAAACGGTGGGGATATTTCATGACTTCTCAACTAAACACTTGAGATTGTTGAAGTGGCATCTATTGAATCATTAGTAGGTCTATGTCTGGATGATTTTTTTTGTGGGTCTGGAAGTTGTGATGAGATGATGAAGCAGGATGGACAAGAAACGGGGGGGGCTGGGATCAAGACTGACGGTGTCTGGTCCTTCTTTCGGGTAGTGAACTTGGAGGAGAACTTTCTGATCAAATTCACATGATTCATCCCGATACTTGGATCAACAGCCGGGCGGGTCCTCCCCAGATGCTGGGGAGTTGAGTGGTTCCCCCGTTTTCCTCGGTTGCAAATTGATTTTGTTGGTCAAGGTGCCTCCATCGTCTATTTTGGAGGTCATCGACACAACGTGGATCAACGCAGTGTCAAAAGCATCAGCCCACATACCAGTTGGCTATCAGGAGGTGGAGGAGGCCATCGTCGGACATGACTTTGGTTCAGCAATTCACTCTTTTCATGAGGTGGGTTCTCTTGAACGAATCATGGCTATGTAAAGGGCTTATATTATACGAATTATGGGCATCATTTACACATTACTAGCATCAACAATAAACATTGAGACTTTTGACTAGCTTCAGTACCTGTCCGTTCAGTGAAAACTTGACCTTTCCGGGAAGGCTGGGGAGTTGATGGAGAACAGCAGGGCTTCGTCGTGGGCGAAATCATGGAAGATGGCCAGGCACCATTGGGGGTTGGCCAGTGATGCTGGCCCTTTGATGAATGCATTTAATAGCTGAACATCTCGGGAATTTCCGGCAATGCTAGGGGTTTCGAATCAAGTTTCTGAAGAATTTTCAGCAGGGGAAGATTTACTGTTTGATTCATGTCAACTGGATGGTTCAACCACCAGCCGTTGTGTATTGTTTGCTTCTTGTGTTTTGTCTGAATGAGCGAGAATCTTGAAAATTTGAAATACATCGAGATATCGCTGGATTCTGAAAAAAAATGACGGAAAAACTGGAACCCATAGGAATCGCAACCAGGGAATGCACAAACGCAACAAGCCATGGATGGGCATTGCATGAACAGAGCGAAGGCATATTTTTCTCCCTATTTTTTGAGTTTCGAATCCACATCCCAGTGCCTTTCCTTGTCATGACTAGTCATGATTCGCTTGACTTTCCGAACTTTGACTTCCTATGGATGTATCTCAAAATTAGGGACCTTCAAAATCCACGACGGAAAATCATGTGTTGGGATTTAAGATGAGACATGTTACATATCAAATTCACATGGAATCTACGAACAAACCTGTGAGTTGTTTGATTTCATGAAGGAGATTATGATTACACAATATTATTATATAGTCTCAACAGGGATTGTTATACCCATCATTTCTGAGGGATGAGACCACGAATCAACCAGTACAGTATGATCAAGATGGATGGGATTTGCACGAGGTCAAGACCTATCCAGTTTTGGTGGACTATGCGGATTGCACGGGCGATTCGTAGTGCAGTGATGGTGCTGTTCAGAAGAATTGTCGAGGATGAACAAGGAAGACATCTCAGCGGAAAATTGGTGATTCATAATATTTTGTGATGAAGATTGAACATGGTCGTATTCCGTATATGTGAATATAATATGGTCTATAGTTTGTATTCAGTTAGATTTATCTAATATAACTTGTAATTTCATGTTTATTAGATGATCACTTGTGTGTTTGTCATGTTTCTAATCTCCACCCAAAAAATGTGTAGAATGATCCTTTCTGATGTCTTCTATTAGCTTTCAAAACCGATCCTACTTTTGAATGGCCAAATGGCTATGTTCGCGGAACTGCTCCGAGTGACCTTGCCTATGTCAGACAAGAGGCGATGGGGCAACTACTAGGCTAACTAACCCGTTGGTTGGTTGGTAGTTTATCCCATGATTTACGTGGGGGTTTTATACATTTTTGAGGTGGTGATTGGGGAAGGAGTTCTGAACCTAACTACGTAGCACTCAGCTAGCGCAGATTCTCAGGTCCAAAGATGACCTGAGAGTTTTGAAAAGCATCACGCTGTCTACCTTAAATTCTGTTTGGCAGATCGTGATCGTGACTATTTTCAATTCTGCCAAATGGGGGATGGACGTCAACAAAAACTTCGGGGATTATCCATCCCGAACGGTTTTTTTTTGTGAAAATTGTGCACCATGAGATTATTTGAGATGAGTTTTTCCCAAGAAATACGGCGAAAAATGGGATCATTGAAACCTGGAAACAGATTTTGGAACCGAAGTTTGAGGATAGACAACCGAGACGGTTGGAAAGGTGGCAACGCCTCGTACAGTTGGGCAGTTTTGGGCAGAATATACAGTAGATGGAAAGGTTTTCAGATCCGGATTGGCGAAACACCTTAGGAAATGGGAAATCACATATAACTGGTTGAGATGTGTGATGATTTGTACACCCCTGAAAACTACCATATCTTGAAAATTCATGGTTGGAAGATGAAATTTCCTTGCAAAATGGCTCCCTTTTCAGGGGGCATGTTAAAGTTAAGGGGTGTAGGTGTATCTATCTAAATCACATTTTGAATGATTAAGACTCCACATTCCAATCCTTCTGTTGCTGTCAAAAGCTCGATGATTTTGCCCAAGCCAGGTTTTACAGCCCACAAATTTCGGCCGTGAAACACCTACAGAAGTATAGGTGTTACACCCATCCTTTGCTTGACATTGGCTTTCCGGACTCTCAAAGGAACTTCCTTTCGTAGAATTGGAGAGTGGAACACATGACGCAAGTCAAAAGTTTGACTGGGATTTGTTGTCAACTTGTTAATCAAATTCGCTGGTTTGACCACCCAGTTTCTGTAGGGCAGGAGCTTGTAAACGTTTGATATGGGTTTTGGAGGAGAATGGCTAGAAAAGGCTCTTTCAACATTTGTTTTTTCCAGGTTTTGATTGGAGATTGCACCTCCCCACAGGATATGTATGAGAAACATGTGATCTGAGATACTAACAGTGCCCATGGAAGGCAAAGGCATTTAAGGTGTGCACAAGAAATATTACAACATGATACAACCTACCAGCAATTCTGGGAGACATACTTCCTTGGAGAAGTTCCAAAAGAGGTCGTACAAGCTTGGCTGGAGATCTAAGATGGCCCCGGCAGAGTTTTCCCTTTCCATCCTGTGGAAATCAATAAGGCCGTATTGAAGGGTTATTAACCATTAACCATTGTTCTTTCTACCTCTAGGCCTTTCTGAAGGTCTCATTTCTTGGTGACTTGGGCGTGGTGAGCACAGATTGCCATGATGATGGAAAGGTGATCACGAATTGATGGCCTGATCACCGACTTCGCAGCATGTTGTGCTGGGGCAATCGACAAAGTCGGCGGTGCCTGTCAGAGTGACGATCAGATCGAGTCCGAGAGGAAAAAACCAACGACAAACATCCGAGCAGTGCTCAAACCCAATGGCGAGTTGGGAATGTGGTGAAAATTTGGTTAGTAGGAACCCATACCCTCCCAAAGTTTAACATAGCCCTTGAAAAGTTACCTTCCCAATAGGAAAGTAGTCTTTCAACCATCATTTTTCAGGGGCAAGCTGTTTAACTTCGGGGGGGGGTAAAATTGGAAAGTGAGTCAAGGTAGGTGTCAGGGTTGGCACGGTATTGGCTTGGCACTCGACACTTACTCTTGTCGCTTCCCGGTAGATTATCATATTCCTAAGTGACATGTTTCTCCACTTAGACCAGAACAACGAGGTCTATACTGTAGATCCTTTGTAGGACTGGCACATCAAACATTGAAGGACAAAGCTTCATGGGGCTGTCAAACCAGAGGCAGTTAAAACAACAGCAGTCGTTTTGTGGTCTTTGGGTCCTTGACCCAAAAATGAAACTCAGACTTTTGCACAAGACTATGCTGAGAATGTGTCATTCTTGCTGCAGCTTGTTTCTTTGGAAAAATCCGTTTCTCTCACTCCAAAAGAGGAGAGGGAGTATGCATACCATGATGCCATCACCAAACATCCCTGTGTTTTCCAGCAAGCTAACAGCGAAAGATTCCCAGAAAATCCACATGCAAAAAGGTATATATTAATTCGCCTTCCAACCCCCCGGCGGGTTGGGGCTGTTTGGAGGGGGAATGGTACATATGAAGCTGAGATCAACGCAGCTCCTCCCAAAGCTACTCCCCACAGAAAATATATAACTGGAAAGAAGGAGTTAAAAAGGTCTTATGAAGGGACAATGGTCGTCAATAAGCAGTATTTATATAATCGCACTCTATTAACATTATAAACCCTTACTTCTGTTGGGGGTAGCTGTGGTCGGACAGCCACTTAAATCCAAAGATTTGTGTATAAGTGGTACATCCCGTAAGACTTGGGAACCCGCACATGTACTATTTAGAAAAATAGGTTCCTTATTCAACAAAAATCATCGATTTTAGGTTCCAGCTATTGGTACTTGTTATCTTTCGGTGGTATTTTCCAAATTCACACTCTTTGAAACCACCTCAAAATATAAACATCACCAGATCAAACCTCCGGCCCAACTCGGCCATAGCCATGGCCTTGGGGCATCTTGGAGACTTGCTTGGGCCGAGCCTTCGGCGGTTTCAGACGAAAACCAATGCCTTGCCTTTGGCAGCAGAGATTCGAAATGGCAACTTTTGGATGGACTATGGAAAGGTGAGCATCCCAAGGGTGTGAAGAGTGGCGAGTGTTGGAGATTGCAGATTTGGTGAGTATGTAATATATGAATTGTCTTTGTTGGCATTGGCGCATGAAGAAGACATGTGTTACACGTCCTGTTGGTTCACCATTTTTTTGGGGTTGACAGCGTTGAGATTAGGAAGATGGACAGGCAATTTGAGGAGCATAGTTAGTTGTCCAACCTATGGTTGAACCACACGCCCCCAACAGCTCAGACTTGTTTTCCTTGCAACAACGCCAAGCCAACTTGGAGGCATCCTTCCCTGAAAATTGGATGCCCCTCATAGGCTGATGTTGATATCAATATACCAGGTACATACATCATATATATATATATGTATATACATGGTTTTGTAAGGCGTTCTGTACTACCTATACCACCTACTAACAGTACCACCTACTAACAGAACCACGAAAAATACATTGAGAGTTCGGTTGATTTCTTTGACATGCTTTGATCGCTTCCAAGACTTGAAAATGGTTGTTTCAGCTGGATGCTTCCACATCATTTCATGCAAACATGCTCTTTTCACCAATGTCATCCCTTTAAGAAAGCAGCTTGTTTATGCCTACGGCTTTTTTTAAACTGTACACCGTGACGTGGTTTTTTTGGTGCGTTACATCATCTTCTTCTTCGGTCGGTTTCAAGTTCCCGCCTTTCTAACAACATCGCTTATTTGAAGCTCAGTTGCTCTGTTGGCCGTTAAACACACCCCGCAAATTCAACCCCCTTTCTCTAAAACTACAAAGTTCCCAGACCTGAAACTAGGCCCCAAACCCAACAAGGAAAGTAGGCTGGGCAAACAGTCGAGGCCTTTGGTGCCTTTCCCAGTACCAAAGCCTTCGTGACGTGTTGGGTGGATTGCACGGGTCATCAAGCGCCATTGCCTCTGGATCCCCGGAAGGTTCCACCAAAGCCTAGTGCCTCCGGTAGAATGGAGAGGTGTATAGCTGACTGACAAAAGTAGTAAAACGGTTTGGTTGATGATATAAGTTATTGGGGGATTTATGGGAGATGCAAATTTTATTGGTGATAAACATATATATAGCAAACAAGATTTCGATTGGGATGGGATAGAGGGTCAACAGAGGCCTTCCCGAAAGAAGTGAGGGGAATTTGTGCAAGTATGACGCGGTTTCCTGATTTTGTAGGTGGATCAGAAACGACACATGTTCTTTTCACAAATGCAACAGTCTTCTTGGAGAACCTCAAAGTTTCAGCCTGCAATCAAACTTGGCAGGATTGCAATTCCAACACAGACATAGAAATCCATAGACTTTTTTCATATTCATCAGCAATTCCATATTGATGCATACATAACATGCACATGGCTGTAAAATTGCACTTCTTAATATTCAAGCATGGCAATGTCATGATGAATTCCCAACATTCAAAAATCAAGGCGATCAGTGTTGCAACGTTGCCGTTGTTCAGGTAGCCACGTGGTGGTTGCCACCTGTCCCACTGGGCATCCTTTGCACAAGCAGTTGCGCTGCGTAGCGCGACATGCTTTGCCAGAGGGTCTAAGGATTTGTTATGCAGGTGATGCTGCAGAGTAAAGGGATTTGTTGGTCATGGCTTTTGGAGGGGAGGGGAACGATTTTTGTTGGTGTTTGAAAGACGACGCATCAAACCATTGTGGCAGCAAGATCGAGAAGATGTTGAACTTTTTTTGTGGTGATGGTGGAGCAAGGTTTTTTGTATGATTTAACCATTTTGGGACGTTTTGTTTCCCCGTGTTTGGGCAAGCTGGACTGGATTTTGTTTTGGGGTGGGTTGTGAGGGTAGATTCTTTGATGATTTTCAAAGAGAAACGCAACCTACCACAACTTTGGCATCAGCATATCCACCTCAACCGTACTGGAATTTCTCCGAATCCAGATCCCTTCTTCGGAGAACTGGACATCTATTCACTGTTTCTCCAAGGTTTCCACCTATCAAGTAGATAATGTATCTATATGTAACAATGTGTATATATATATACACGCATAGATATGTTGTTTTTTTCCCCCAAGTTGTGAATAAAACTTGAGAGACCTTGGCAACTATCCTCCTTTTTCAACTATCCTCCTTTGCCCCAATTAATCCTTTGCAGATTTCTCGGGATTGGGAATTAATTTTCGCCGGGTTTAGTTCTGACAGCGGAGGTATCAGCCGCACCCCAATAAAGACCTGGTAATACATCGCCTAGGGCCTAGATAGGTGAGGCAACAACAGACTTGTAGTTGTTGTTCATGCCTATCACCCTCTTCATACTGTTGATGCTTGAATCCGGCAACACCTGGGACATGCAAATACTGGTGCACTAGGTCATCAGAATCCTTCCCGAATCCCCGCTCAATTAAAAATGGAAGTGGAAAACATAGCCTTGGAAAATGAGTTTAGTCTCCAAATGGTTTCTTTCCATTTCAATGGTTGTTGGAGAAAATGCATAATATCTGAATATGTATGTTACTCCTTGGTGTTGCTTTTTAATTTATGACGGGAGGTGAAGTGCATACTGTTGAAGATCACCAGAAGTACTCGCAACAATTTTCTTTGGAGAGTGGAGGTGAGGAGTGGTGGATTCAGTGAACTTGATGATACGTCAAGTTTCCTATTACGTTGTGTTTTTGTTTACGAAGGGGGTTGTAACATGTTGTATCCCTCGTATACATAATAGGCTTGTTATCCCAACCACAGCCAATCTCAAGAATCATTCAAGTAGGGTTTGAAGTCATCCAACAGCACGCTGGCTGGACATTTGCCAGATTTCCCATAGGAAACAAGTCTGTCATGCTTGATTTTCCATTGCTAAATACTAGACATTATTCGACTATATACTGAAGGGATCTAAAGGGTATATATGTTGGAGGGGCCACAAGTCGCAGGTTTTTCATAAACACAAATCCAATTAGCATTGGTCTGTAGCAATTTTTGCACGGATGCGCCAATTTTCTCACAGTCACTAGCTGCACTCATGTGGATGGTCCGATGTAGATGATATGGTTATAGGGATGGTAAAATCCCGCGTCCTTGAATCCTCCAACATCACAATTTTTGCCTGCAAATTCAACTTGAATCACGTGTCGCAGAATTCGTGGACGAACTTCTGTGCCATGCTGATGTAGAGGCCTTTGTCATACAGATGTGTCTAAAAAATATGGATCCCAACAAATTGATGATTGGAGCACAAAACATGGGTAATTTATGGTGATCCTCCCTTTCGAATATACTTGTTAAGAGTGACCATTACAGGATAAGACATTTACATCCACTTATTATAAGAGATATAACCCCAGTTATATACCCATTTTTTTTGGCCATTTATAAGGGCCCCATAGCTCCAATTTATAACAGATCACCTGAAAACCCCCGAACCCCCCTGGCAGCGGCAAAGCAGGTGTTGTGATTGACGCAGCATTCTTTTGCAACGAGGCTGCGTGGATTGGCAGATCTTCAGCTTGATAGGAAGAATGCAGTTTGAGGTGAGGAAAACAGAGTAATTAGCAAGATTCTCCCTTAAAAGCGAGATTTTCCTTAAGGGCCCCTTTTCTAACATTTGATCTATAAGGAAGCGTGTTAAAAGAGGGTGGTGAGGTTGTGAATAGAGAAGGACGTCGAACTCGGATTTTCTATGAATTGCTTCATTTCCAAATCAGTTGCACCTCTCGCAGTTCTCGGCTCCCGACGTTTTCTTGATGAAGCTCAGGTTTGTCAATCACTTCTATGGTATCACTAAAGAACCTTGACGGAAACAGTGGGTTTTTTCATGGAAGCAGGGATTTGTAGCGGGGCGTTGGAGGGTCAATTTGCCCCGAAGGGTTTATATATCAATCAGGAGCTCATTGCAGTGACTGTGTCGAAATCCAAATGCCGCCCCGAAATCCGGTTTTCCCTTGGTTACTTCTCAAGATGGAAGGCTTTGCTGAGGGGAATCCACAAACATTGGCCTTCTTGTGGAGGTGAAGACAGATGCAAAACATCGTATGCTACTACTCCTGAAAATGAAAAGAAAGACTTGGATACCTACGGCTGTTAGCTGCTGTATTCGTTGAAGAAAGAAATGTGCACCTTTTCCAAACCATCATATGGAGTATTCAAACATTAAATTTGCAGAGTGTATTGTGGTGACCGCTGATACTATATTAGAGTTTTCTAAAAATTTTTCCAGGGATTTCTCACTCCGAAAACCCTGCGTTTTCTCATAAAACCCCAAATGGGATTTCAATTGAGGGGGTTTGGTTTGGTTTTGGTTTTGCCACCTTTGGTGACATGATTTGAACCGAGGACCCGAATTGCCGAATTTCCGAACCGACGGAGGGTTCCTTTGCAGAGCTATGTGTGACCAAGCCTATAGGCCGACCCCACGGGGGTGAAGGTTGGAAGCGCCAGATTCGTTGATATTTCCCGGCAGAAAATTACCGGGGTGTGAAAAATGGTTGGTTGGTTAGTTTGGTTAAGCATGTTTTCTTTTTTAATAAAAATCTCAAGCGAAAAAAGATCCCTTCGGAAGTGTTGCTGGAGCAAAGTTGAATATTCGCTACTATCCCTTGGTTATAGGGATTCTTGTAGACTATCAATGGAAATCCCTACTACCGTAATCAAGCAGTAAAGCAGTACAATAGCAAGTGGCATGGGAAAGAGTTTTTTTAAAGCTCTTTGCCAGAGTTGTTGCAGGATATTCTTTATTGGAAGCTTCCTATTTTGCTTTAAGTTAGCCTGACGGGCTGTAGTGATAAGTTGATAACTTGAGAACCTAGCTCTAAGTAAATTTTGCAAGGCACCGCGTGTTCGAAAGGCGTTGGACCAATCTTGTACTCTTGGAATCTTTACATGGAAGGAGCCAAATTAGGGAACTTCCAAAGTGCCAAAGGGAATATTTTGATTTTACAAAAACGTGAGCATCTTTGAAGATTCCTGAAACACCCCCAAAAATTGTCGTGGAAAATGGGATGAGTCTTGAATTTCGGGTCGCCACACATGATGCTCAGGGGAAGGTGAGGAATTGCTGGTGGACTATGGAATGGAACATTGCTTGCGCAACCAGGCCCCCCGTCTCCTGAGGACTTTCACCAAGAAAATATGCACTCCTACGCACGCGAACCTTCACATAGTGTTGATGGACAAAATCCTCCACCAGTAACTCAGTTGGTCCGTAGTTTAGTAGGTTATCACGTATCACACTATCGCAGGTGGTTCTTGATTTTGTCCATCATGAGTAGCTGAGTAGTACTAAACTTTTTCCTTTCTGGGAAATATGTACATACGGAATCATACGGATACATTCATATTATATCATATTATTGCATGGTAACTTTTCCATCGTTGCGTTAGATTATTAGAAACCATGCGAAACTCTGTCTTCAATTGAACGTTTCATGCTGCATTTTCCCCATAAGTCCCTAGGACCTACGATTTTCACTCACTTTCCACCATGCTTCGCTTGACCATGTTTCGAATACTACGTGTCTCCAAGTGAAGGAACCCTAAAAATCATTTTATATAATAACATGTTCCTTCCACTAGTCAATCATGTCGGTTGATCAATGTGTTTCATCAAGCGTTTTTACCACCATTTTATGGTACGCGTCCATCCCCAGAGTTTGCTGGAGCTTGAGTTGGGGGTGCCTCAGTCCTAAAAAAAGCAATGAGTTTCCAATTAAAAAGTGACCTCCAAACATTAACACACAAGTATTGATTTTGATTTCAAGATGTGTTCCAGGGAGGGTATGTGATTTAAAGATTCCCCCTTTTTTTTTCAAGACATAGACATTTTCCCATTTTTCCCATATCTTCTCTGGTTGTTTTTGGAACCTGTTTGGAACCCGGCCAGGTTCCACACCCTGAGGTGCCTTCCTGGGCACGAGACTTTGCCGCTTTGGCGGAGTTGAATAAGGCCCAACAACCGTGGGATGTTCCCCAGGGTCATGATATGAGCGGTGAAAAACATCAATCTTATTTAATGTTATTTAGGGCATATAGGGGATTTTACTACACAGCTAAACCATTCAGTATAATGGAAAGTAAGAGGTTTGTTTTTTTTTGGTGGCTCATATTGGACACATGTTAATTGGGGGGATCAAAGTTGGTATCATACAATGACCCCTGAAAGAACAAACAACGTTGATGTATATAAGTTGGTAGGTTTGAGTTGGTTAAGTTGGTGGGGTTTTGAAGTTGGTTGAGATGTTGGAAGGCTTTTAGTTAAGTTAGTTGTAAAAGGGGAAGTTGACAGATCCCAAAGAAGGCAAGTCAGTTGGCTTGAGTGGTTTATACTGAAGCTGATGATGAATTTCTGTGTGGTTGTTACTTTGATCAAGTGGCGATGCTGTTGATGACCAATGATTACCTCCAGATTCTAGATCCATGCATTATTCAATGCCTGGATTTGGTAGACATCATTTCTTGCATGGGCAAAAACATGTGTCCTCATCAGCCACTGGCTCCTACTCAGTGTTTCTTCCCCTGAAACAGGTCATGTTTGAACCTCTATTCGGCCTATTCAATCTATTTACTGTAAGTTTTATATATAACGTTTTAATCGCAAAACTATCTAAAGAACCTTCATGGCTGGCCAACCTACCCCCCCCCAACGTACCCCCCTCCCAGAAACAAGGCCAGAAATAAGGGGCTTATTAACCATTGGTTTCCCTTAATATGGTTTTTTGTTGCTTGATCTTTACTTAGTTTTTTACCAACCGTCATCTGTCACATGATCTGGCCACCAGGTTCAAGAAGAAATAGACCAGCTCATTGAGGCAGCTGATGATGGGTCGGGATGGGAGCTAGATTCGACCCCGTCTCGTTTTTTTTTTTTTAAAGAACAAAACAGCTCCATTTTTTTGGGGGGGTCCATGGTTATCCATGGTTATTGACAAACAGAATTAGAGAGGATCTTTCAAAATCAGGTTTAAGATTTTTAGATATCCTCCAGTAAATCAATGTAAAAAAATGGATTGGTGGGTGAAACATGCACCAAACAAACAAACATCTACTGTAAACGGAATTTCCTGGTTGAAGTGTTCCAGGGAACATTTCCAAGGCATTTCCCCATTCTGGTGACTCCCAAGCCTTAAGGTGGGTGAATTTTCGATGATTTTATACCTCTTGTTTCACGAGAATCATGGCTAGCATGTCGTTGAAAGGGAGTGATTTGGAAGCTACAATATAGCTATCGGATTTTTTCTTCACCATGGGATGGGGAAGGGATTTGTTCAATAATAGAAATCTTTGCACGATAAGCTCAGAGTAAGCCCAGAGAGCTGTTTCGGGTAATTATTTAAATGAGGGTTTTGCGTCTCGTTTTTTGAGTATTTTGCCTTACAATTTCCTGCAAAAACAGCTTCCATCGGCTTTCTCATAGCTAATAAATATACGAAAATAAATAGCATATTACATAAACTTCAAAACTCAGGTGACCCAAGTGGGCCTCAGAAAATTGGATTCTAGTTTAAGCTGTGTGGTGCTTTTTAGGTCCAGTTTTTTTTTGGGGCATCATTTTTGGAGCAGCCAGATGTCAGTGGATCAGATTTATGGCACTGGATCAGATTCTGTTGAAATCACCATTCTTGATGAACACTTTGTCGTCAGGTGTTTGCAGACGAAAGGCAGGGTCTGTTGTGGGTCTCTTGTTCTTGTTGTTGTTGTTGTTGTTGTTGTTGCTGCTGCTGTTGTTGTTGTTGTTGTTGTTGTTGTTGTTGTTGTTGTTGTTGTTGTTGTTGTTGTTGTTGTTGTTGTTGTTGTTGTTGTTATGCTTATTCTTTACTACTACCGATCTCTCTCCACTAATAATAGTAATACGGGGACCTTGGTTCACAGAAAAAAACACCCCCCATGCATCAGGCGCTGGTTTTCGTTGCAGACGCGCCTGAATGATCTCCGGCTAGAGCTTCTCTCCGAGGAGGGGCGTAGTCAGGTGGGAAAAGATGGATGGAGATTGGTGGGGATTGGTGATATTTGAGCAGATATCCTACTAGAAGGAATGATTGATGATAGGTCTATACAGGTAAGCTTGCACGATTGTTTGTTTTTTTTTCCGGTTTTGGCGACATAGAGTTGTTCAGATTTTTCACCCAGATGGCTTGAGTTCACGGCCCCAAAGCATCAATTATGTGCTACACAGTTGATGTATATGATACTCTCCATCAGAAACAGATTAGCAGGGTTTCATAAACAACCCTAATTTCTAGGGTTGATTAATAGGTCATGAACAACCAACTACTAGGTGGTGGTTTCAAATATTTTTTATTTTCACCCCGAAAATTGGGCAAGGTGAACCCAATTTGACTACATAATATTTTTCAGATGGGTTGGTTCAACCACCAACCAGACTACCTTTTGATTATTTTTCGGGGGATGTTTCTAGACCTCCAAGAATCGTTGTGAAAACCGGCAACCCCAAAAATCACAGTCAAAATGGAGGTCTTGGAGCTTCAAAAGTCCATACGTCAGCGGATGGACAAAAAAAGTCGGATCGGCTGGGAATGGGGATGTTTACTAGTATTATTATTATGATCATGATGATGATGATGATTAGTGTTGTTATTATAATTATTGTCATAATTATATTTTTTTTACGGAATCTGTGGAAGAAGCACTTACATTTTGCTGGATTTCGGGAGTGCCATCATTTTTGATGGATTTTCCGGAAAAAACAGGTAAATTTGTATATGCAGAATATAGGGAAACTCAAAACAAATAAAGGATTCTAGGGTCTAGAAGGGAGGAATAGAAACACCCTGTGAAAGAGTGGAACGAAGGTAAAGGGCAAAGGTCCTTGAAGTTTTTGAGAATCTCATATATACATGACACTACCCCAAAAAGGCACGCATGTTTCTTGAAAAAATACAAATTTACTAGAACAAACATCTCTGAGAAACAAGAACACCACTTCACTACATCACTCAATTTTACTGGGAACAAAAAAAATACCTCACCTTGGAACAAAAAACATCTTTGACTCAATCTTCTGGAGATTATGGAGTCCCACCTTTCCCAGTGTCCATCAAGGGGTGCCATCATAGCCATCGCAGCCCGAACGCGCCACGCGCCGGCGGTTGAACCGGCGTGCGCGGCGCTTTCCGCGGGCTTGTGACCGGTCGGCCCCAAAATGAAGAGCCGGGCATCCACAGCATAGACATCTTGCGAGTTTTTCTTATCTACATTGTGTCGGCATTTTTAGTTCCTTCAAAGCTTCTTTGAAACCTTCCTGTGGGGTTTAACAACTACAGGCATTTCCCCTACAAAAAGGTGTGGTACTGTTAGTCATGTGCTTGTAGCCAGGGTTTATGAGGCAATTTATGAGGTGACCACTGTGTTTGTTCCAGCTGTTGGATTTTTTTGAGGCGCATGGATGCGCACGTTGACCATTGCCGTAGTTGCCTTGGTCATTGACCAGGTGTGACTTTGAGTTTTTGTAAGAAGTTTCGGTTGATGGGTGGGCCACTTGGTGGGCGGTCATTGTTTTGTCGCATGTTTTAATGATTTTAAATGTGTATTCTGTATTTTTGGCTGCTGAGAAGTGGCATGATTCAAATGATCTTTGTGCGAGGATGTCCCCCCAAATTCCAGAACAGTCATGGTTGACTAGAAAACCTTGCTGGATTTTATAAGGTGTGGGACTTTTTCAGATGACTTTACCGAAAGAAAAAAGTCCTCTCCCGGGAGGGTCTGGAATTTTATGATGCACCCATATGTCTCTAGAAATTTTGGAGCATGACATGGTGCCATAGCCACAAGACTATTCAAGTTGAACCTCTAACAAACATGCATGTTCCAGGTTTCCAACAAAATGCTGCTCCGAACCTGTAATCATATTCTCGCCTCTTAAAGATCCTTAGATATTTACATTCACTTTGCACTCCTAGCCGATAAACACGATAAAAACACATCCTAAGTTGATCCTTCCAAAATTTGGAAACTCGTTCGTTCAAAGAAAACACATACCCTCCCGAAAACCAACATGGCAATGGAACATCACCATTTTTAAGAGGAGATACATCTTCCAATGGTTGGATTTCCATGGTTATGTTAGTTTCTGAGGAGGTACTCATTGAAATTTGGAAAGAAAATGTCGTTGAGGGATGACTGTAGAGTCTACAACCGCCAGGTGCAAGCGGTTGTGGTAGAAACCAAACAGAGGTGCCGTAACATGCAGCCGGTGAATGGGAATGGCCAGTTGATGGCAATGATTTCTTGATTGCGGAGTGATGTTTCTTTCATCACTTATCACAGGTGAATCAGCGGATCAAAAGTCTTTTTTTTTTTGCGAGCTGAATTGATTACAATCTTATTGAACTTGGGTGCTTTGCTTTTTCGCCAAGACCTTCAAAAAACACATTATGGGAAGACATCAAGGAAAGCATTTTGCTGTAAATCCTCTCGTGCCGATTTCCATCCTTCTCAGATGGGTCCAAACATTTCCAACTTTTTTGGGTTTTCCTCCTCATGGTCTTGTTAGTGTTAGGATGGATTTATTGAGATCCTTTAGTTAAACACAGACTATGATAGGTGGTGTGTTTTAATGAGCAAATGGACAGGAATTGATCTTTTATACGACATGACATACAATTTGAACAACTGAACAACGGGGATTGAGATCTTTTTGCTTGGCCATCTTTTGGGATGCTTCCCCTAAAATCCCTTCCCAATCTGTTTTTCTTTTATTTAGCTGACTAATTGAAGCCCGTCAAATATAGGGCAGATTCCACATTTGTCAAAAAACCTTGGCAGAAGAAGGGAGATTCCATTTGAAGTGCAGATTTTTGACAAAAAAAAAGCATCCAAATACGTTACCACCTCCAACTTCGAAGGTTTTAAGACCATGTTCAATCTGTTTTGATTGCTTAGATTAAGCAGAAACATAAGATTTGTTCATAAAGTTTGAAGGGGGTTGATACCATTGACATCCTTCGGGTCCAGTGTTGACATTGAGGCGGAAAGGACGCTTGGAATGCCCTCCTGGTCCAGACCCGTAAGGATGACCCAAGTGGAGATTGTGGTGGGATCTCACCCATCTTTATTTGGCTTTTTGACGCTTCTGGAGCCTTTTTTCCAATAGGAATCTCCTAGGCACTGATTTTGGTACAGTTTCTGGTTTTGGAGAATGGGGTGTGTGATGATGATATTTTCTGTTTGTTTGCAGATATAACGCCTCTCTCCCATTTTTTTGGGGGGGATGGAAGCTTGGATCAAATCTGAGAGTATTGGAGGACCTTCACCCTTTTGCTAGTTGTTGTGCAAAAAAATCCCCCCCGGTTGAATTTCTTAGATCAGTCAAGGTGCACCTGCAATTGTGCGGCCAATGTCCAACCACATGCCTTGAGTTGGGGGCCCTGGCGCAGTCAGGGATGAAGGTGGCGTTTAAAATCGTGCAAAAACCAGTGAGATGGTTGGAGAAAATCCAAACAAAACAGGTGGGATGGTTTGAATCATGAAAAATATACATAGAGTATACATGTAGCACAAGTACCCCAACTATTTGCAGGATTTTGTGTGTTCAACACCGTATAGAAGTGGTTTTGTTACTGCGTTGCAGATTTCCTACTGGCAGAAGTTTTCGCAGGAAATTTCTCTTAACATTGTGTAACCTGCTAGCAATATTTAGTCTAAGTATTATGCTGCAAGTAAGCTAGGAGCAGTTGGGATAGATATCCATTCCACTGACAGTTTTACATATGACTTCTGTCATTATCCTATACAATCCGATTACTCTATAATCCTACGGGTTGAAAACCGACTTGTATTTTTTACCACTTTGTTGATCAGATACTTTCTCTCCAAACATGAGTCGAAAAAAGAGAATTAAGGTTGGTATTCATCTTATTCTATTCATCCAGATCTATGATATTATATAACCAGTATTTCCTCCACCACCAGCACCACCAAAGGGTGTCGTAGCATTGGCCGGGTTTTCCCTGAGGTAGCTTGATGACACAGGCGTTGCCGGGAGGGCGCGGGAGCTTAGGGCTCTGGTTCTAAAGCATCGCCCTCTTATATAAGAACCAACAAAAACCCTATGAACAAACCAGGATCTCAATGAATTTCGTTACATGATAGGTTGATCTTGCCCTAAAATGGTAGCTTAGTAAAGGAAATCTCCAACAACAGGGAGATCTAGGCTGGTGAAGATGGATGGGCTGCAGTTTTTCGAATGATCAAAAAGGTTTACTGTGAGGTTATTCGTCAAGCCAACTGGTGGTTTCTTGATGCCTCTTGACGTCGTTTGCACCAGAACATGGGGGAGAATTTCTAGATTCCTTATTTCGTTAGCAGAGGGTAGATGAGCCCACAATGCCACTGAAAAGAGGTAGTGTATCGCTCTCTAGCGGATGCTAGGATTATTTTTTTGTGTATCCCCCTATTTGGATGGGTGAAGTTGCAAGAAGAGGAGGGGGTTTCTTCATTTGAGCAATGAACACAAAACACCCTGGTTGTTTAGGGTATATAGGGGATGAAATGCTACTCAAGTATGTTGGGATAATGATAAACCATGAAATAAGGATCCATCCCTATTAACCAACCATGACATAAGGATCCATCCCTATTAACCAACCATGACATAGGGATCCCTATGAAACAACCAGGGTTTAATGGAAAGTAAAAGACCCCAGGGTTTTTTCCAAGGCCACCGCCTCCACCCACCATTCCACAATTGCCTGCGCAACCACCTCCGTCGGGGTTGCCCAACGGTGGGTTAGGCAACAGCGATGGTGGGTTGGGACAGGTGGAAATGCACCAGTTTTTCCAATGGCTGGCAATGAAACATAGACTGATAGACTATATAAACGCACGAATGAAGATGCAATTTTCCTATTGAACATTAGAGATTTTCCTTCCAGCCATGTTAGTGTAATGAATCACTTCAAAATTTCCAGTGGGCCCAGCCCAATTTTTTTTTGTGTGATGTGAGTGGTAATGGACTGGCAGCTTTTGTCAATCGCATCAACGGTTTGGTTCCAGCTTTGATGAGCCATCAGTGGTCAACAGAATTTCGAGACGCTGAACTTCTGAGCGCAAACGAAAAATACTGAGTTGGCTAAAGTTTGGTAAAAGTGATTGTTCTTTTTCCATTTGATTTTTGAATGAAGATGATGATCCTGTTGAGAGGAATCTAAAAAATACAATCCTCATATCCAAGCAAGAGATGACATCATGAAAACTTTCTGCATTGGTTCCTGGTCCTATGCTTGCAGCTTGGAAAGCTGCAGATATAAAGTCATCAAGATGCTGATGTAGGTATAGTTGGGTCACAAAATCCAACGAACATAATTTTTTTGGGGCGTATTTTGATGCCAGTTGTGCTGCGGCCTAAAGTCAAAACATTTGACAACATCAAGAATCGGTTTTGAACATAAGATAGATCAAATGAATGCCTGCACTATTCTATGAGAATCAATGAGATACTTGAGAGAATTCTACAAGGTATCTTTTCATACAAAAGGTGTGTGTCATGGGACGCTCTCCTGGTCATCCTGGAAACCTGTCGTTGTTTTCTTGCAGATGCGTGTTTGGTGGAGGTCCAAAGCTCTCATTAGCATCCAATGAGAAACACCAAGCGCAGTGTGAAAAAACAAGATGTGAAAGAACTTTCCCAGAGATTCTGATCCCCAGCACAGCTTCAAACTTTCGACATGAAGAAGTGAAGTCAGAAGAAGTGTTTTACAGCAACATTCTGAGGATGGATGAGTTTGTACAATTTGTCATGACATCACATAGTCATCTAGGCACAGGAAATCATTTTTGAGAAATGGATACACATAGTGGTTCAGTATATGGGCAATCCTCCAACTGTTACCGGAACATTCGGAGTAATCAATAGTGATTATGATATTTAGTATTTACATATTTACCTTGTTACACAGTTACACAACAAATGTCTTGAACTTCAAGATGCTAATCATCTTCGTCCTTTTGAGCAGTAGTGTGACAGCTACTGCGCTTGTCAACGCTTCTATGACCCCCGCACTGATGAGAGATATGTCGACGCTGTACTTGGTGCACCAGAAGGATGGCCAGGCTCCGTTTTTTTGGAGGGTTTTGATTGGAGTCACAAAAAAATCAGATACACATATTGCAGATTTGCCGACAAAAATATGGAACTGAAAGGAATAATCATCCTTCTTGAGAATTTGAATTGTTTACTTAGACCAAACTGCTTTCCAGTCCAATTAAGCTGCTTCCGGTACATGGTTTTTTGGCGTTTCGAACATCCTATTTGCCTCTTTAGTTTGCACCCAACAACGTGTGTTTTTTTGTACGTACAGAAGACGGACCTATGAACGAGAAACCGTGAGGTAGAGGCAGGTCCTCTCTTTTGTTTCTGGCTTCATGGAATTGTACCAATAGCCTGGCTTGTGGTTTCAAAAATCCATTGAACATCTTTCTTTGCTGCTGACTTTGAAAGATGACAACAACAACTTGAAAATCAAATATATACACTGATATAGGGGGTCATTAATAAAATCAGATCTCATATTCTCTTAACTCTGTGTACTTTCTGGCTCCATTTCGATACACGTCCAACTCATCATCCAAATGGGACCCTGGGACTCAGGTGATGATTTTCACGGGCCTGGGAGATCACACCTGGCAGATGACGCGATTGCCCAGCCAGCAACTTGCAAAGGCGGGCGTGTGTTTTGTTTTTTTTTCCGGTTGAACGTCGGTTGGTCAAGGGTGTTTAAGAACCCCGGAAAAACTTTTATAGTTTGTTTAGTTGGCGATTTTTTACGGGATTCTACCATGGTAGATCACTATTAAACCACCAGTTGGTAGGAATATGTTTTTGTTTTTTTTCCAACCACCTTACTGTAAGCAAATCTAAGAAAACCAGCGGTTTGTTGATTTTGATGTTTTGTTTCGAAGTCTTCTTTTTGCGGGGCATTTAAGAGGTGAAACCGCCGTTGGTTGATTCGGGGATGTGGATGAATTGGGTGGTTGCACCTTATTTCAGGATGTCTCGTTGGTTGGTAAAGAACACATCATTCGATTGGATCAACCTATCTCGTAGATTCCGAATTTCATAGAACTTCATTGCAAGGTCCGAATCAAACTTGCTCCACATCAAAAAGGGGCCCAGGGGGATGTTTTTTCGCCTTCCAACAGGTGCAACAAATGCTGCTGTAGCAGAGTAAGAATGTAAGCTCTAGTCACTCTTACTACAAGGAGAACACAATGGATTCTCATGATGATTACGGTAACTGAATATAGAGGCACAGTTCTCAACAAAAAATGTGCCATCCTGAACATGTCGTGTCGCTTGGGAAGCGTTTGCGTGTTCTCGGGCGGGTTTCAGGTGCGCATGATTATGAGCTTTGGACGACATGGCTGGCAAATCAAAGAGGTAGACATGGGGGTGTGACCGGTGTCTCAACCAACCTCAACCACCAACCTCAACCGCCAATTCACCACAATGGTGTTGGGGCTAGGGCTCATCCCAATGAGGTTCCATCTCCAGTTTCCATGATGAACTTTGGGAGGGTACATAATGTGTGGAAATTAAAATGCATGCTTTGTCGATGATTTGAACGTTTTTTTCTTTGAGATTTGTCAGCTTCCAGCTATTCGTTGTGTGAGGGTGTGTGTTGATAGAACTATCCTGGAGGTCCTGAAGTTTAGATAGAACATGGACTTGAAGTATCACCAAGGGAACTAAATCCAAACACTGAACGTGTAGGATATCAGGATATTCACTTATTCTATCTGCTCCAGGATGATTGCATATGTACTTGCAATATCTTGCAATATATATATACATATGGAAATAAACATCTACAATCATACGTAAAATCGTTATAGGAGTCATGCACGTTATATTTTTAATATATCATATTTTGTATGCAGGATAATAAACGCTATGTAAGTTTGCAGTGCATCGTATTGTATTGTTGTGTAGTGCATTGTATTGTTGTGCAGTGTAGTGTACTGTATTGTATATATGCATGTGCGTTTGACGATTGAAATGAAATTTGAGGGAGTATTACCTTCAATTCGGTGAAGAATGCCCCCATTCTCACAACAAAAATTTCCAACCGCAGCAACTGACAGGGAGGCGTCAAAATACAAGCTTCAATGCCTTTGGCAGAGCAGGTGTGGATATGAAACCAAGTCATGGGGTGCTGACGTAGGAGGGAACCCAGTGTGTGAAAAACAAAAATGCTTTGATACTTTCACCCAGACAGCTTAAGATTGATGAACAGCAGATGTCAAGTTGTATTGAATTTTGGATGAGATGAGAATGGTGATGGTGCTTAGTTTGAATAGTTCCACATGTGTTCCCCTTTGGATCGCCGACATTGAAATGTGAAACATGGAACAAATTGGAGGCCAAGATGGGAACCTTTGAGAAAAAAGTTCAGCACATGAGAAAAGAACAGTTCAAGTGACGAAGATTTGTACTATTTGCGCCCAGGAGCCGGGGTTCATTTATTATATACATCAAAATAGCCATGGTTAAGGCACCATCTCGTACTATCCTGTTTCTGTCTGGCATCTGAACCTGCAGGATCCAGAATGTCCTCCGCTTGGTGCTTGGCACGGCATCGCATCAGGTTCGGGGTTTTCGCCCTTAAAACATAGGGTGCCGTTGGTACGGCACATGGCATCCCGCCTTAGTTGCTATTTCTGAATCTATGGTAACGGTAAACCATGGTGAACTCCAATTTATGAGTTGGGTATCTTGAGCAAGTAGTTTGCTGATATCTTGATGAAACCTCCATACACTCAACACTTAGGGATTTTTGTTTGTGCTCTTCCTTCTCATCCATGGTCATTTTTATCCGAGAATGGTAGGAAACAAAACATCTACCAACTGAATTCTTATTGCTTGTTTCGTGGGAACAAAATCCTTCCAAGTTTGGTTTCACTCCAAATTTTGGATTTAGGCCTTGACCAAAAAAAAAGGTTTCCCCCAAACTGCGCTCATGAAGACTCCAACTCCAACTCCGCAGTTTCCCAATTTCCCGACCCTAAACTTCGGGATGAAAGAAACAAAACTTGGGCTTCAAAACTCCTGGGGTGATTTTTTGTTAGCAGGCTGAAGCTATAAAAGGCTTGAGGGTTGGGAAAGTCCCCTTTCACCCCAAAAGAAAAAATACAGTCTTTAACTTTTCGGGGTTGCAGACTTTTAGTTTTAGTCATGTGACTTATGTTTTTTTGGAGAAAGATGGACCCCATTAGGACGGTTGCGATTGATTTCTTTAACATGGCTTCCCTCGAAGGAAATATATACTTCAAATCATGCTGATTGGGGTCAGTTTAGGACCTTTCAAACCGGAATTCTCAGATGTTTTGAACCATTTTCTCACCCAAGAGTGGCGTGCTCAATCAACTGGTATCCTTCTCCCCAAACAGAAACAGGATTGACAAAGTAGGCAGAAGTCTGCAGCACTTTGTTTCTTAAGAGAAACCCCAGGCCCAACATATTCCTACTTTGAAGTATTTCAAAGCATTTCATCCTGGTGTTTTCTTTTTGCACCCCCGCATTTGCCTCGGAGAGGCATTGCATGGGCTGGAGACTGGGTTTTGCAGGTGGGGTTGTTGTTGGGCGGATGGTCTCAGACAGCAAGAGTTGATTAACCTATCCTTCCTTGACCTGCATACACGGAATTTACATTTCCTGAAAGTCATTTTTGCATTTTTTACAAATGGGGATGGGAATGATGAGAAGACCAGTTTTGTTTTTTTTGTTGGCAGGTGTACTACTTTTTTTTTTGGCAGGTGCACTAGCAATTTTATGTGCTGTACTGTTTGGATTATTTGTCTATTGTCTTTTTCAAATATATGCCCACCAAATTGAGTCAGTTAAATAGATCTGAACATGATATGAACAGATATAATATCTGGACATTGGAGTTAGTGGAGGCCTATCATCTTGTGAAACAAGATTCGACTCTTACATCCTTCACATGTCATTTGGTGCTGTTTCTCAACTTCTGATGACATACTTCATTCAGGTTTGCACAGCTGCAAGTGTCAAGGATATTGGGTATCCTTACATCACCAACCAACCACCAACTCACCCAACCACCCAACCAACCAACAGCAACCAACTTAACGGAGCCACCAGGTGGAGGCACCTCAACTTCCACCTTTAGAGTTGCCACCTTCCATTTGCAAGAAAAGTTTCAGCTTAGATGCAGTGGCTTTGGAGGCGGGAGATTACAGATGGAGATTGGCGATCCGTTTCAGGGGTTTGTTGTTGGTCGTTTTTTTTTTGGTTGGGTTGTTTGGGGGAGGTGTGAGGTACAGTATAGTACTGCAGCAGGGGGCTTAGAGTCGTATTCAATGGAATAATTTTGGGGATTTTGATGAGATGAAAGGAGTGTTTGACCAGCCAAATGTAAAGAGTTCGATGGGTTTTGATTCTGCCAAAAGCCAAAAGACCATCAAACCACACCATTGGCCGAGGTTTCTACGGTTGGTTGCTGGTAAGTTTTTGCTTGTTGTTTTCTTGATGTTTATCTTTCAATTTTTTTTGGGGGATGGTTGTATTTGCTTCCCATTTGGGAGCAGGAGTTTTCGGGAAATGTGCAGTCCAAAAATTGATTCTTCTCACGTTTTTTACGTGAAGAGTATTTTTGCATGTACGGCAAAGGTGCCCGTGGATAAGACCAATGTCTTCTATCTTGGGTCTACGTCCAATCCAGCAACACTCACAAATGAAGGTGCATGACTATTCCCTACTCAACAATGTGAGTATCCTGGTGGTGACTGGCATCCCCTGGGTGGGGGGGTGAACCTTCATCAAAAAGATCCCAAGCCAAAGCTCACCACATGGTTGGCTTAAGTACCTCCGTCCATGTCATGACATCCCAAGTTGAAGCCTCGTTTCACCTTAGATCCAGCCACAGAAGTTTCACTAAATACGTCTCCATCCACCTCGTTTTCTGTCATCGAAATCGGTGATTTTGGTCATACAGCCACCTAGCTGTGTATTCTTAGTCTTGAGTTGATCACTTTTGTATCGGTACCTCAGGCAGGAGTTGAAACAAAATTGCCTCCAGTACTGATTGTTCAGCGCAATACTCACAGTAAATCCCCAAAAGTAACTTCCACTGAACCCATGATGATGGGAGGAAATTTGGCAATCTCACCTCTCCTGGGGGGTGTTGTTGCCTCAACGTGTTTTTTTGTTTTTCCCCCAAAAACATGATTTTAAAGAAACTTATGAAACATACTGTTGATGGACAAAATCCTGCACCAGTTGATAGGTAGTTTATCCCAGTATTTACAAGGTTTTATACATACCAGGCAGTGCAGGATTTCGTCCATCAACAGTAGGATTCCTTCACCTCGAGTAAACAGATCAGAGGTTGATTCCTCAGATCAGAATGCCATTCGAACCGGCTCCAGGACCACGTGGTGCGTGTAGATCTTACGATTCATCGGGAACCTTTGACCGATGAGGATGTGGAGCTCTGTTTTGGTGCCATGCAACGAGGGGTACAAGAATTCGCCAAAAGGCACATTTTTGGGAGGATTTGTGAAAAACCTCATGCTTGATTTCAACGAGATTTTACGGAGAAATAACTACGTCATAACCTTGGCAGATGGTCAGATGGTCAGATGGGTCAGATGTGGATCCTGTCAGGCCGGAGAAGACCTTGCTGCTGAGTTTTAGCCTTCAAGATGCTTCAATCCCGGCGATGCGTCATGTGAAGCGTGTCTGGGTGAGATTTGGAGGGTTGTTTGGGGAGAAGTTTTGTATGTGCTTTTGTTTTGAAGCTCAATTAATCAATATTTAGGTAATTCATAGGTAACACACACACAGACTTAGATAAAGACACATTGCCACTGAGCCATGATTCTGAGAACAAAGGATTTTTTTAAGCACGGCAACTTTTAGGGCCTCCAAAAAGGTGAATTTTTGCTGGGAATTTTAGATAGCCGGAAGGTTGCTACCTCCAAAGGTGTAGTGTTGTCTTAATTCAAGATCAACAGGTTGACCAAAGACACGTGTAGTGCCCTAAGTTAGAGGTTTTCTCACTTGTTGGTTTTGTTCCCCTTTCTAGTCAAGAACATGGTTTACAACGGATGCTAGGCATCTCTACGTGTGAAAAATTAAAAAGGGGATAACCCATGGTATTTTCACATCTCCGTTGTCAATATATGTGCCTGGAGATGTAGGTATTGGGTATGACCATAGTCAATTTATTGTTGTTGTTTTTTTTTCTGAATGGAGATTCCCCCAAAAAACATTCCGCAAAATATATAGTGTATAATTCCGCAACATATATGGCAATATATGGTGTATATAATGTGATGTAACATGAAATTCTTCCATGTCTGGAGGGAATTACTTGTGTCGCCACAACACCATGTATTCATGAACCTCACCCCAAGGCTGGCAGTCAATGGCAAGGGAAATGATCAGGAAAATCCCTTGCTTTTTTTGTGTTTTACCTACTGAAACATGATGATATTGTCCGGGATACTTGGATTTTGTTGAAGGTGACTTTCTTGTTGAAGTTACTATGGTACATCATCATGTTTGTTTATGTATACTGTAGTAAGGGCCTCATATACCATTACACTATTACACTCGGCTAAACTAGCATCGCCATGAACATATACCCTCTGACGATGTACCTCCTATTGATAATCGGGGATATTCCATTGCCATGTTGGTTTACCAGAGGGTATATTTGCCTACCTTGGATTTTTGTTGGGACCTACATGTGTTGGGGTCGAGGTCGATTCACTCCCATTCTTTGGACCCAGAAAAAAAGGGGATAAACTCATCAACCCAAGTCCGTAGGGGTTTACTCCCCCGAAATTTAACATGGAACCTGAAAATGATGGTTTCCAAAAGGAATCACCAAACTTCCAGGGACTTCGAACTTCAGGTGAACCATGTTAATCTTCCAAGGTGTATAGGGTCCCATTATAAGGATTCCTTAAAGGTGGGATGAGTTTATCCCCCAAGGAGTTTGATGCTCCCCGACCCCTGGGAGTGTCGTCACTACCAAGGTTTGGTGGCTCTCTCGTCCCATGGCCTTTGGAAAAAGGGACGCAGTCAGTTTGGTTATTCGGTCTCTGGGGGGGTCCATTTAGGTATTTGCAGTTTTGTATATATATAATATATAGATAAGTACATATGATGATATATGATGATCTAGAAACATGCTGTATATGTTGCGTTTCGTGTATTATCGGATGGATCAAACAAAGGCAAGTCATTTTGTTGAGACGTCATGGACGTAGTCCGTATTGTAAGGGTGCTAATTCACATTTTGATTGATTTGCCCAGGTGGTGCAGTGTTTGGGTGACTTATTTTATTGAGCCCTGGATTTTTCATCCACATCACGCTGGGATGATGGATTCGAGTTGTGAAAACTAGGGTTCGGAAAGGCAAACAAAACATGTTTGGAACAGGCTGGGTACTTTTTTTCAAGCCATTCTCTATTGCCTTCCCCACATCCATGGCAAGCAGTGGAACACGTTCACGTGGTTGACACTGAGCCAGACATAGGTGAACATAAGTATGAACAAGAGGCGGCATCTCAAGTGTTTATTCACAGTAGACAAAGATATGTTTGGCTTGGTAGAGAGGGGCAACAATCCCTGTTGAGGGAAATTTCCAAACACTCTGTGCTTCGAGAAATGATTGCTTCCAAACTGACCTTTATATTAAAAAAAAAGGTTTCGATGGAAAATTCTTACTGAAAAATCTACTGGGAGATCTTGCATGGATCATCCTAAAGATCATGATTCGTTAGTTTGGTCGGCTGGACCTTCAGGGGATTGTTACTATCTGGCGGTTTCAAATATTTTTTATTTTCACCTCTTGGGGAAATGATCCAATTTGACTTGCGCATATTTTTCAGATGGGTTG
Source organism: Breviolum minutum Mf 1.05b.01 (assembly GCA_000507305.1). Taxonomy (NCBI): domain Eukaryota; class Dinophyceae; order Suessiales; family Symbiodiniaceae; genus Breviolum; species Breviolum minutum. The sequence goes on along the minus strand of DF239452.1, from coordinate 2,458 downwards.
GGCTGAAACCACCAACCAGGTTAGTTTGGCATCATTTTTTTTGGTTGGCTTTGCAGGCATGACATGGGCCATTTGCTCCTTCTCGTGGCCCGGGGCTCTGCGACTTGGTGATGACATAGCAGCACACCCGGCAACGGCAATCCCCCGGCAGTTCGCCAACTATGAAGGGGGAATCCCTTTATAGCCAACTTGGTAAAGGTTTGGTTAGGGTGTTTCTTCCAAAGGTTTTGGTGAAACACCCTTAGAATTACCTGTTTGTTTGTTTAGTTGGTAATTTTTTAGGGATTCTGCCATGGTAAATCAGCATGTTTTTTTTTCCAACCACCATATCTAAGCAAATCTAGGTTACATGTTTTAGTAGGGAATCATAATATAGTAAACCTTGGTTAGCCTTGTTTCTGTTTCTTAGGGGAAAATCCCGGACATGCAAAGCTTTTTGGGAAAATCCGGGAGTTCACCCCAGCCCGAGTTTTGGGGAGACCTTAAGGTCTACCCAGTAAAGATTCATACTGGATGACTTACTTGGATGATTGGATTTCTTGTCCTTGTGACTTTTCCAGGGACCGAAATATGAGTGAGACCCCCATTTCCATAGCCATTCTCCCATACCATTCCCATAAGAATCCCTTGACCTATGGGAGTAGTATGGGAATGGAGGTCCCACTGAGTCACTGCAATTTCCCGAGACTTGCTGGGGTTCTGGATGCCAATGGTGGCCACAGGTTATTTGAAAAATAAGTTCTGTCCACTCAACTGGCCAAAACTACCATCACCAATGTGAAAATACCTGGTATTCTAGCGGGTGAAAAAAGGCTACTGGAGCTACCGGTAGTCAAAAGTATCTATTTGCTACATTGAAGACTTGTATTTGTGTTATTTGTGCGTACTCCTCCAAGAAGATCTTCAAGCCCAACAGGATTGAACCAACACAATTTCATAATGAACGGCTCCTCAACTGGGTTGACCCCCCCAAAAAGGAATTGAACCGAATTGGCTCCTTTTCCTTGTGAATCACCAGTTGTGTGTGAGACCGTTGAGGCCATTATTTTACGACCTCATGGGTTCTTGGGTACTGCCATGGTGGCCATCGTGCGTTTCGTACAGAACCATGCGGCAGCACCGTGGCCAGTCTGGGAACCCAACAAAACTGTGGGTGAAACGATGACAATTCAAGCAGATCAAGGACCATCAACTACCACAAATGGCGGTTTAGTAAGGGAAATCCCCTTATTTCACGGAAACCTAGGTCGGTGAAATAATATAATTTGGTAGGTGTGGCCCCTCCAAGTATCAGTCGACCGCCAGGATCATTAGATGGTTACAGGATTTCTCTAAATCTTCATTTGCTACTGTACTGGGAGGAGGGCCACACCCAAGTTACAAGTCTATATGAATCTCAATCTATTCATCAGACATATCTTTTCAAACTTTAGGACCCCGGCGGCCCAGACAAGCCACAAAGAGATACTTCATTTGCGTGATTGCTGTTCTTTTCAAAGGTTTGCGACATCTTTTGTTTTTTGCTACATACTCACAATTTTTATTTTTATGGTTAACTATCTATTTGATCATCATATGTGATGTAAAGCGAGTAGTTTAGTAAGGTTTATTACCGCCAACTATGTTTTTTGTACCTTCTCTTTTACCTTCCAACCAGCCAATCACCGATTTCCACTGGAGATATCCCCCACGGTCGACCATGTCAGGAGACAATCGTTCCATCCATGGTGGAAGCAGCAGCTGAGACAGTTTAAAATTCAAAATCGTTGTTGTTGTTTTTGGGTCTGGTAGAAGTCCATGGGGGCGGCTGTTGAATACCTGCAATAAGTTTAACAGTTCGCTTATGAAAAGTTACAAACTCCCAATAGGAAAGGATCGTCTTCCCCCACCTTTTTTTAGGGGCGAGCTGTTAAACTTCGGGGGTGCAGGAATTTTCTCATGAACCCATCATGGGAGTCTTTTTTTTACCAAGCAATTAAGAACCGAATGACATGGGATTCTCTATACCAACAAAAACAAACCAGCCAACCAACAATACCAACCAACAGTACCAACAAATTGGCCAGCTAGCATAGTTGGCCAAGACAATGGTCATCTTTCTCGTTGGCAATTTCGTCAAAAAATGGGTAACCAAAGAGTTGGGCGCATATTGTGCCATTTGCAGTCACCAATTTTGAACCTCGTTTCGGAAGCTGTTCTGTTGATCGACTATGATGAATTTGGTATGTTAAAAATGTATCAAGTGTTTTTTTTGGTTGCATGTTCAAGACTTGGTTGTTGTTGTTGTTGCTGTTGCTGTTGTTGTTGTTGTTGTTGCTGTTGTTGTTGTTGTTGTTGCTGTTCCTGTTGCTGTTGCTGTTGCTGTTGTTGTTGTTGCTGTTGCTGTTGCTGTTGTTGTTGTTGCTGTTGCTGTTGCTGCTGTTGTTGTTGTTGTTGTTGCTGTTGTTGTTGTTGTTGC
>DF239451.1:276219-377517 GCA_000507305.1 Breviolum minutum Mf 1.05b.01 | reverse complement strand
ATTAAAAAGTAATTGGAAAATTGGATTTTTCTAGCTTTTGGTAAGATCTTGGTTTTGGTGCTTGCTTTTTCTAAATTAAAATTCTAATTAAAAAGTTTAGATGTTGTACGTTTAAATTGATTTTTTTACACATTTGCCAGCACGTTGAATCTGTGGATTTGCTGTAAATAGCGATGAAACGTGCCCGAAAACTTGTGTTTTTTTCATTTTGGCATAATATTCTATCTGTATCGGTTTTTGAGCATTCTATCTGTGGACCGTTCGATTTTGAATATTCTATCTTTGAATCATTCCCTATAGCCCAAATTAGTTGCAGAACCTCAAAGTTAGAACCCATCTCATAAATCAGATTTATAATATATTGAAACATCCATCAGAAAGAGGGTTTACCGAGAGACTTCTTGATTTTCAATCATTTGTGCAGGTAAAATTGAATTTTTTACATTTGGACGCTTCGTGGGTTCTAACTTTGAAAAACCAAGAACCAGGCAAGAGTCCGTTTTATGTACGAAATGCAGCATTTCGTACATAATTTCCCACCGGCCCGTGAGAGGGGTTTACCGAGAGACTTCTTCATTTTCAGTCATTTATGCAGGTAAAATTGCATTTTTTACCTTTGGAAACTTCGTGGGTTCTCGAGTCAAGAGTCCGTTTTATGTACGAAATGCAGCATTTCGTACACAATTTCCCGCTGACCCGTGAACAGGGTCTACTGAGAGACTTCTTAGTTTTCAGCCATTTATGCAGGAAAAAATGAAATTTTGAGCCGATCTTGAAATTCGTGGGTTCTAACTTTGAATGGGTTCTAAAATTGGTTTCAAAAAATCGCTGGGTTCTAACTATTCGTCCGTCGGTATAATCCATTCGGATATAGTTACTGTTTCCTATCGGTGCTACTTGGAACACAATTGAATCGTTAACCTCATCGGGAGCGAAACACCTTGGACGACCCCAAGTGACGTTTGAAGGCATGAATTGTAAAAACAAACGCGAAATTTGCAGTTTGTTCAAGTAAGATGATGAAACCACCTATTTAGGTGAGTACATACCCATTACCCGAATAAGTATAACATCTCAACAAGAGTGTGTGGAAGATGTGTTGCAGAGTGTGTGAGCAGATCCGACCCCATCTGTGTGCGGTTCATCGTTTGGCGGAGGTTCCCTGGCCACACTGGAGACACCCAAGGTGGTTTGATTGGACCGGCGAAACCAATCCTGGAACTACTATTCATTCGAACCAGTCAGAGAGAAGGGGAAACCAATTTTATTTATTTAGAGTATTGGATCACTGTACAAATTAGTAGCTGTTTGTTGTTTCAGTGATGTGAAATTGCTCTAGACCCGCTCTATCTATCTTCACCTGAACCTAACATGGAATCTGAAGATGGACATTCCCTTTGTTTTTTTTTCAGTTTCCATGTTAGTTTCCGGTGTACTCTACTACGATTTTTTCATGTTGAAATTTGCCAAACATGATGATGTCTAGAACCTATCAGGAAGAGTCAGCTTTGACTGCAGCAGTTTCCTAGATGACATTCCTTGCCCAAGCTGGTTAGCTGTGAGCTGTGTAGGATCTTGACAGGTTCAGCCCAATGTTCATTCTTTATAACTTATCAGAAAAAGATCAGCTCTGAGCCAGCTGAGTTAGATGATCAAGAGGGTGTATGGTTCATTGCAACCCCTTTGTTGTTTGAAGGTTTTTGTGCATACCTAAGTTCAAATGATACATGTCCACATGGTCATGCTTTGCCTTGATTATTGACAATTATTGACATGGCTTGCTGATGGTCAAATTATGATGTGACCAGATGGAGTTTCAACCAAAAGGTGATCAATAGAATAATTTTAGTTTCTGCAGAGTTTTCCCATTTGTCGGTGAACTTTTACAGATGCAACTATTTAACAAGACTTGCTCAGAATGGTTCAGTTGAATCCTATCATAGGCTTCGACCTTTTGGATATTTTTGGATGTTCTCTCAGCTAGTATGCAACGTGAAAGTCGTGAAAGTCATAGGAATCCTCGACTCAAGGCTAAAACATGCGGTAACACTCTGGTCACACTTACATCCTGGAACATCATGGAAAAAAAGAAGGTCCACAATTCAACTTCTACACCTCAAAAACGGACGAACACAGAAGCTGATTCAATGAATCACGGTTTCAGGTTTTAGTCGTTCAACTTCAGAGATGTATGTCCATTATGTTGTGAGCCATGAAAAGCAAGCTGGTTGATTTATGATGATTCATGTAGCAGTCGAAACTAATTAATAGTTACTATATAATTACATTTTTTTTATGTATGGATAATGAAGCTGCCCCTTGTGGGATTTCCAATTTTTCGCCAACCAGAATTTGCAGCGTTTTCATCCTGGTTCATATGTGTTTGTTTTACCCCCGGATCGGGATGCCAAATAGTCGTTGAGGATTGAAACAGCCTACCAAAATGTTTTGAAAACGACACGTAAGGTGAAGAATTGAATTGTCAGATCAGGGAAAACCATGTTTCTTCCGACATTGGCAAGTCTTCAGAAGCGACATCATGTAGAGGATCCCACTATATGGAAGATTTGGATTTATTTACTCACATCTATTTGTTTATCATGCATGCATTATAGGGGGAACTAGTTGGTTTTGATAGATAGTATGGGTCACCACTCTGCACGTTGCTTTTTTCCGCCAGGCCCGCACTGGACACAGATCTCGTGCTTCCTCGCCCGCGCACTCGGACCAGGTGTGCTGCTTTTTCTGGAGAGGCATGATCCAAAACTCACTGTTTCACAGGATGTAAACAAAATGCAGGTTTCAAAAAACAATTTTTTGAATATTTTTGATTGAATCTCCCAAAGTTGGAGGTATAGGGATTTACGTAGGTTGCGGATGTTCTTGGAAATCCTGCCAAGATGACAGAGTGGTCGGATGTTCAGATTTTATTCCATCCCGCTTGGTGAATCTTTGTTTCACCACCTGGAGTCTCACTGTTGGAGTTGTTTTTTGTGTTGGGTTTGTGGTCCGTTGCCTGGGTGTTGGTATCTGGGGGATGTATTTGTCCCTGGTGATGATCGGTTTTGATGGAGGTCATTTCCAGAAGTTGTGAGTCATGAGTCTATGTCTTTGATATATATATATATATTTCTGTCACTTGAGGATAGGTAAGATGTATTTTAATTTAGTGGGTATGTGATGATATATAAACTGATGTGAGAGGGGTTTGGATCACCTTCACAGGGAACCATTTATGTCGCGCAGATAGGTTGCTAGATGACAGTGAAGGATGCCCTAGGTATACCTCGCCTCTACTAAAACCCGGCTTGTGTTACTGTTCCACATGGTTCCGAATCTTGAATTTGCGGCAGATACCACTCTCAGGGGAATGTCAGAAAAAAAAATAATATAGAAGAATGGTTGTGATTCATGTTGAGATCTAGTGGGATCGCACAAGATCCAAATCAATAAATGCCAGTTTGCATGGTTCATTATTTTGACCAGGAACAAGAGCTTGCAGAGTGGGGCTCCCAGCACAAGGCACAGAAAAGGATACATAATCACCGGCTAGCTAGAGTCATTGGCGAGTTACTGTTTTCAAAGTTCACAGGCAGTATTTTGTAGTTTCACCCACCTTGTTCAAGGTGCATATTGAGATGAATTGGAGTATTATTGAGTTGAGGCAGCAATGGGAAGTGCAACTGACTTTGACTAGCATTAACCATGCAAATGAATTTTTGGAAGTGAGTATATATAAGGATGCACCCTGAAGTATCTCTAGGCATCTTTATTTGGGTTTTAAACATGATTGATTCCTTTGGGACTCCTTCAGTAACAATGAAATCTTTGGCAGATTTCCGTTGGGCAAACATCTCCGAAATCACCTGGGTAGTGCTAGTGTTGGCCGGAATTTGTCCATCAACAGTATCAGAAGTCCCCGCAGTAGGGTGACATCACTGCCAGTTTATATGAATATCTAACTATATATACATATTGATGTTTTATATTATATATATATATATTTAATATATTCATATTTGCAGACATTTTTTGACATCCTAAAGTATCCAAAAAAAGCATCCCCATTGGCCTCGTTGAGTCGTTTTGATTTGGAAGTAGAATCCTAAAATCCAAATTTGATTAAAACTATACATGCAAATATGTTAATTAAAAGGGTACTTATAGTTTTTTGGTGCCTAGGTGTTTGTTTCAAAGATTCGTCACTTATACGCGATGTTCTTTTTAGTGATTGTCTTTTCCAGCCTTCAAGTGTGAAGTTGTGTTTCACACCCTCCGCATGCAGTCAGAAAAAATAGCACAGTGGAACTTTCAGGTTGCAATCGGATGTGATGTAAGGAACGAGGGGAAACAATAATGAGATGTTCAAGCCCAAGCCTGACCAGTCCAACTTCCAGAAAACATTGAGTTTAAAGCAATCTCACTTCCTCAGTGCAATGCTAAGCAAAACTTGCATGTCTTCATATGTCTTCAGTGCCACAAGGACCACACTTGGAGGTATACTAAGGCCTACGATGCCATTCTTAGACAACATAAATGGTTGTTTTGTTCTTATTTGCACCCCACGGCCGTTATCAAAAGGTCTGACGGTGGTCTTCACCTACCACAGGCTGGGTTTTTTCAGGGCATTGCTGGCTGGCCCACGGGGGTTGTTGAGATGCTGGGCGTTGGCAGATAGTGGGCGGTTAGGGCGTCCAAATGACCTCAGAATGATCTTTCTCCATGAGGCCATCGTATTTATATGATTCAAGGGCCTATGTTATGCTGAAAACATGTTTAATGTTTTTGATTTTGAAGGGGCCATGATCAACAGCATCAAGTGTTTCGAATAAATGTGTTTTGATGTTGGAACTTGGCATTCATGCGGCTTCAAGAAAGACCCCCAATCCTTGGCCTGAACTTCAACTGTAAAAGTTTGATTAATTTGGCATCGGCTTACTGATAAAAAAAAATCATGTAGACCATCAGTCCCACTACTATTGGCTTATATTGATGTTCATCTTCAAGTACGTCTGAGTCCCGGTTTCATGCCAGGATGCCTTCCGGAAGAAACGAGGTGCAGTTTGTTGTGAAATCGCTCCGTAAAGGTGGCCGGGAGTTACCCAAAACCAGTAGTATTTGATGGGGATCCGGTCCTGTTTTTTGGCACGTGGCACATCAGCGGCTCATCTCTTGCAGAATATTTTTCAAGATGGGTTGAAACCACCATGGGATTGTACACTTTTAACGATCTTTAATGACAGTCCATCCATGTCGCATGCAATTATCGCGGAACTCCGTATCGTATGTATGACACGGACCATTCCACACACTCACCGGGTTTAAACAGCTTTCCATTCGCTTCACTCGAGGGTGTTGTGGTTGCAAACCGTTAAACCTCTTTTTTCCATTTCTTTCCATCATAGGATCATATAGGGTATTCAACCAGTGCTTTGCTCCTGGCAAGATCCAAGTCTGTTCTTTTTTTGTATGATAAAAACCCGGCATCACTGGCCTAATGGATAAAATAAATGGAAACTATTTGGGTGTTTCCAAAAATAGTGGTACCCCCAAATCATCCTATTTAATAGGGTTTTCCATTATAAACCATCCATTTTGGGATACCACTATTTTGAAAACACCCATTTAAAGCCTCCAACTTTCACCTGCCTCTTTTACCGGTGTCCGGTGGTTGGTTTTTTTGGTTTCCGTCTTCACCCTGCCAGGTTCGACGAGACCAGCAGGCCGAACGGGCCGAACGCCCCGACTTCGTCATCAGCATAGCAATTTGTGCCTCGGCCAAATGGAGCTATGGAATTTGCGTAATATTGGTATCCCACCCATAGGATCCATGTATGGTATATTTACCCACATTTGGCATAAATTTATGGCAAATGTAGTAGGTAAATATACCATACATGGATCCTATGGGCCATGGTATACACAAAGTAAGGCTAGGACAAGTGCTGTTGGAAGAGCGTGGTTAAACTTTTATAGACAGGTTTTAAACGAAAAAATGAAGCCACTGAGTGCCACTGAGTTAAAGCCTATATTAAAGCAAATTTGTCAGTCTGCAGGCGATACATCTACTCAACTGTGGCTCGGGTTTGTTGTTGACCATGTGTGGTCAATGCAAATGATTGTTACAAGGGGTCACTGGAGTAAATTACGGTAGTTTATGTTTGGAAAAAGATCACTCTTTGCGGCAATCCAAGAACTCAAGTGTAGGAAGAGCTACTTGTGCAGGCTCCAGCTGCCTATAAAAATGAAGACCCCTTCCCTCAAAACTGCCGGAGCCTTTAAAAGTCTCACTCCAGAGTTGACACAAGTCAATCTGATCTCAAAATGGAAGATTCAGATGGGAAGACTAGCAGCATGACCAACTGTGTGGTTGTGTTTGGTTATGGTTGCCGCATGTTTCATCCCTGCAAAAATAGGTCTGAGTTGAGTGACGAGAGCGGCGAAACACCATTTCGCAGCAGCGTTGGGGGCACACGACAACGATGAATGGGACTGCTGGGCAGGTGTAGGAGATGCTGTTTACATATTATATACATAATATTACGTATATATATATATATTATATATACATATTGTGAGAACTAGATGCAAGCCGGAAGTGTTTTTGAAGCAATAGACGTTCCTGATATTTCATTATTTTTTTGTAAGCCAGCTTCCCTGTGATTTTTGTGTGCTCTTTGGAGCCCAAGAATCCAAGGCCACGGATCGTCGTCGCGCGAGTGTTACAAGACTTGTGGAGGACTGATGGCCGACCCGTCATGGGCGGCTTAAAGTACCATAGATATTCATATACTAGATGCATCGATCGATGCGGTGGATGAACGGTAATTAAGCACTTGGATTTTTGTTACCAGTACTTTGACTACTTATTGCTTGTTTGCAGATATGGTATGAGAAGTATAACAAGTCTCAAGTTGCATCCTAGGTGTGTACACTCAAGTCACATGTGATGCTCACTTAATTACAAAGGAATCAGCAAATCAGCCCTGTTAGTAGGAAAGCAGACATAGTCAAAAGCCATAAGTACCCCAACCAACATTACTACCACAACCACTGACAACGACAACAGCAGCAATTGATGAAGACAGAAAACCTGTCCCCACCATATCTTGTGTTTTGGTTAGTTTCCGAAATCTGACATGCTTGTGATTCTCGGGCTATACAAGTGCAGTTCATTGTTTTGATGAAGTATGTCTTTTGAATTATTCCTGGGTCTCTCCCACACGCAAGCCACATGAGTACCACAAACGAACAACCTTCCCGCTACAAAAAAAACTTGGGACCCACCTCCATTTGTTTCAGTAAACAAGTGCCGATACCGCCTTGATTCTAGATATGGCAACTTCCATGTACTGTCTTTTGATGGCCCTCAACTATTGTACCGGTTGAGAATTACACCATCATCTACCATCTACTGCTTCACCTTCTTGTACATGGCTCCGCCCTCGAAGAGAGTCGTACATCGGATGCCAGGAGTCTTTGTCTTCCTTTGTGCAAAGCGACAACTTCTACAGTGTCTTGGTGAGTATTGTCCAGGAACCAAAGAATTCCTTTGCTAGACTGGTACAAATATGTGAAAATGGAGTTGATTCTGAGAAAATCATGCATCTCAGTTGTTTTGTTTATATATTAAATGGAAGGTGTCACCCAGTTGGGCATGTCCTGGACAATTTCCACTGGTTTCAAACACTTTGAATGTTCACCTCTACTCGTGGAGGATTTCCAGCAGACATTTTTTGATAATGGCTGGTGCTTGGTGGGAATGAGGCCTTGTAAATCTTGTAAAAAAGCCATGGAATTTCAGGATTCCGAATCTCTCATTCCCTCATGGTGGTTCACCCTAACGTTTGCAAACGCAGCAACCAGATCCACGAAATGTTTCTGAACGACCACCACCATCCACCTGCGGATGGTGTTCCTTGTTTCACTGCATCGTTTTCAATGCTGGGGAGTCCCACCTCTAGGTCTGGTTGATCAACATTTTGTGCCTCAGCTGAAAATTAAGTGAGGAGACGGTTGGTGCAAAATGCGGAGGAAACTTTCACGACTTTTCATTGCTGGTGGTTGTGAAAACTTAATGGGAAAATTGACTTAGTGCTCCACCTGACTATACGGAGTGATGTATTGTTTCTATCATTTATGTAAGTATGTGAATGAGCAACTGCATTTATATATGTTTTTTCTTTGATGAAAAGTGATGTAGCGTAACGCTGGGTTTGAGGAATCGTTGGTTTCACCTGCAAATTGTGACCAAAAACGAGATGGGGACTCCAAAAACGAGATAGGTTTTGATTTGCATCATGTTTATGAACATGTTGGTGTTCCTTACCTAGGTTCAACATACGACAGCTAGTGCTAGAATGATGTAGTCGAATGAAGACAAGCAGACAAGGAAACAGGCAGATGGCCGACAAAGTGAGGCGGAAAAAACGAGGTCCAAAACGAGATCAAAACGAGATCAGACCCCACCCCGACAAGACACCCAGCCAGCCACTGCCGTACTGATGGTGGAAAAGTTCCAAAATTTGAGACATGAGATTAAAACGAGGCAGGGGGACTCCCTACATCTTCTTTACTGGGCCCACCGAGTGAATAAAAGCCGCCGCTCATATGGGAACAACTTCAATTCAATACCAATACAGGACCATCATGGACCCTTTTGGAGGGGAGATTGTTTTCGAAATTTAGCATGTTTAGGTTTCACGTTGATAGTTCGATGGTGTCACGTGTATAAATGCAGTATACTGTGTACATAAAACAGGAGTTCCAGTTCCTTGTCTACTTTCAGAAATATTTGACCAGCAAAAACTCAAAATGCTGGAAAGCCAGTGCTTCTCCAGTATCAAATCTTGCACTTGTTTGGAAAGTCTTGCCTCTGATCACTGCCTCACTGATCGAACTTCGTAGTTCAATCTTATTCATGGATGAAACATGACAAAGATGACAATCCTACTTCATACCAGTTGTAAAGTGTTCGGTATGAGCTACTGTATTTGTCGCTCAAATTAACGACATGGAAATATGACTGGTGATGATAATGAATTCCCTTGATATCAGAACATGAGAATCACTTGTGGTATTTTGCGTGGAATTGCTAATAGGCTTTATCTCCACTTCATAATTTCATCTTCCAAGTATCTTCAATTTAGCTTTATTACAATTATGATTTATAAATATAATATATAATATTATAATATGTATATCTAAGTTTTGGACCTGAAGTATTTCATCATGTATGGATCCTGGGTTTGATTGGATCCTGGATGTTTGTCGCGACCAAGGGCTTCTCCTTGGTAACGCAGACTGTTGAGAAACAACTCCCAAGTCTTCAGGAGGGAAACAAACCAACCATGGTGGCGACCTGGTGGCGGGGCGACCGGCCCCACTACGAGTGTTTTGTATGGGGACCTATGTGTTTGCAGTTTCAAAAATGGTACCGGTACACCCATTTTTTTGAGCAATGATACATTACAACAAGGTTTTGTTGCTCTATTTTAACCATTTTCTTTTCAAACATGTATATATATATACTCGTACTGTACAATTATTATAATTATTACTAGTTTGTTCCACCAGAAGTTGGAACCCAAGAGATGTCGGAACTCACTGATCCATGTGCAAACCTGGAAAGTGGATGAGCCTCCCTTGCAGCCCAACACGAAGAAAAACATAGCTCAAATAGGACGACTTTGAAAGAGCAGAGCCTTCCTCGATACCATACCTGTAGAATCAAGTGGAAAACGTTCCAACCTTTTCTCCCTGTAAGTTAACCGTTTTTACTGAAGTGCTTGTATCCTCACAATCCTCAACGTCATGCCTTGGATCCAACGGGACATGTCGAAACCATCAACTGATGCCACCCGTGTGTCGTTTGTCCCACCAGGAGCAAACTGCATCATTGAAGCAGGTGGGTTTGATGCGCTCATATGGCCGTTGTGTTTTCGTTTGTGGATGGTTCGTTCAGGGGTTGATACAGTATTTGTCGATTGTCAGACTGCACCGAGATTAGCCACTACTGAGACTGATGGTTACAAGGTTCAGGATACTCCTTGCAGCGCTGAATGCTCCTAATTTGTTTGGAATAATTGAAACTTTTAAAACAATTCTCGAGATGTAAAACGTAGAAGAAAAATGCAAATTGATTGGAACTTTTCTGTAGCGAATAACCTTAGTGCATGGAATTGTTTCTATGCATTTGATTGATTTTGATCCAATTTGACCCGGGTCTTCGTATTTGTTTGTTGTTGTAGCAGAGTAGCAGCGATCGAAGGGTGAGGTCACCCCTGTGGGTCGAGCCTAGTTTTGTACATTGAACAAATCAATGAAGCTTACAAAATGCAAGGGTGACTCAAGGGTGACTATATTTTGTTCTTCTTGAATTGCTTGAAGTGTGCTTTTGGATTCTTGAACATCGCAAGATATTCATTGTTCTGAGTTCGGTTTTTCATGGAAAGAGTCATAAAACACCCCAAACCCATTCTGGCTGGATGTAGCGATTCTGATTACTCCCAGTGGTGGAGCTAGAAACTCCAATTTCCTCGCTTGGCGTTTCATGACTGGTCGCCTTGCCTTGCATGTCTACAGGAGACCCAACATCAGAGAGACCGGCTGAGAAGTTCCAACGACGCCGTGAATGATGTGCAACGGTGCCTTTGAAGCTACGGCGGCCGGGCTCGGGGCATGATTGATGGTGTCCGCCTGCAGCGGCCGTGTTGACATATGACACTTCAACCAGGTATCTACAGCAACGGGTTTTGCTTTAAGTGTTGATCCCATTATTTGTATTTACATGCAGGTGTATCTATCTACAGTAGATTTGCGAGCTCACGGAATTGCATCATTGTACCCACAATACATATATGTATATGTGATAATATGATTATATATACACGTATTATGTAATATGTGTGTATCGAATTATGTGACTACATTCATTGCAAGCTTGCACCCTATGACAGATACTTTCTTTCACAAGGTCATTACATGCACGAGTTGTTTGTTTCGGGATTCTATACATATTCTGAATTTCTATACATGTTTTTTTTTCATATGACATGATTCCAACGAGAAACTTGGGGTGACTCCAAGGAAACAAATGAACATCGCCATGCCTTTGAGAGCATTTTGAAGTTTACTACACCGTGGAATTATATTTAGATAAAGATAGTAAAGTACATGTTTGCAATGTAAGAGCTATCACCACACACACACACACACACACCATGCATCTAATGTTTGTGCTTGCAGCAGAGGGCAGGGATAAAGGGTGTGTTGCCCCATTACAGGCGATGATTTGATGCTGTCAACTGAAACGCAACAACTCTTGATGGAAGATCAAAAATATGAATCACGTAAAATGCATCTATTGTTTGGTTAACATACACACACATTTTAGATGTTGCTGAAATGGAGGAGCAAAGTTTGAGCAGTGTACCTACTCGTTTGTGAAATACTTTCTGTGTTTATTTTTCGTAAGTTTACGTCAAATGATTTTAAATGCATGATCGTTATGTGACAGCATATAATTTTGTCCAATCATGGTGTCCCGCCGCAAATTGTTTCGCCTTCAAAGGACAACCAATTGTCTACAGGCCAAGGTGGCGAGTGATGGCTACAGTATGAAAGGCAACAGGGTAGACACATGATATTGTGAGCCAACAGGGCGCGAGGATTTCTAGAGTCTAACTATACCTTGAGGTGATTTCAGATAGCATAGACATGCATAGACAGCATAGACCTCAGTTCAAAAACTAATTTGTTTGTCCTGCCAAGGTTGTTGAAGGAGACAGAACAGAAACTGAATGGTCGCCTGGAGATTTTGGAAACTTGATTCATGTAGGAAATCGGACATCGGATCAAAAACCGCTGGGAGGATATGGGTGTTTGCAAAATTTGGGGTATCCCACAATGGATGGTTAAAATGGAAAAACCTACTAAAATGCATGATTTGGGGGTACCCCTATTTTCAGAAAGATCCATATGTTGAAGGCTCCAGTAATTTCCAACAGTTCCAATTGACCTACCGGAAAACTGTTGAAGGGAGATAGCAATCATTAGGTAATTTTGTAGTGGACAGGGAATTCTCCATGAGTGGCAGGCAAGTTTACCAGAGTCTATATTAAAAGTATAAGAGATTTCAAAACAGCTTGGGATATGAAGAGTTTATGGCTCAAGTGGCAGAATTGGAATCCGTTTTTATTGCTTTGTCTTTCTGCACTTTCCCCTATTTTAACTTTAACAACTAATCAATGTGAACAACTAATCAATTATGGGTCAAACATGGTCTAACACTTTGATCCAAAATATTGCAACGGCATCCAACCATGACTGGTGAAAGTGAAATGAAGCCAGACATAAGAGCAGAAATGAGCAACAACTAGGGCTGAACGCAGCAATTCTAGCGTATATGGACCAATGGATCACATTGCCTCCACATACCTGGACATACAACCGTTGCAATAAGGGGATGCATTTGACATGCAATTCACCGTTCAGATTGATTATGGGATCTGAAATCGGGCTACTTCTTTCAAACATCATGATTCTTCAGTCCTACATCTTTGTTGAATTTGTTTGGTGGCACACATACCCACGCACTTCAATATATGGTATATTTGTCTACATTTACCCTTAGATTACCCAGAAGTAGGTAAATACGCCATACATTGCGTATTTGTGCTACCTCCATGCGTGGCCCTTTGAGGATCAGAGACTCTTGAAAGCCGAGAAGTTCAGCGAACGTCGCTTTTACGTTGAATTCGGAGTTTTTGTTGTTTCTAAATGACGAAAGGCCTTTTGTGTAAGGGAGAAAGATAAAACCTATCCCAGAAACTCAATGTTTGGTATATTTACCTACATTTGCTTCATGTTTATGGTCCTTGTTTGACTGATCCAACAGTTGTGTTTCGGTTTCGGGGTGAGATTGATGACTCAGCAGCTGGAATGACGCCCCCGGGGTTTTTTCAGAGAGTTGGAACCTGAATCCACTCCGAAAATCATTGCCAAAGTTGTTGGTTTTAAGGTTCAATATAGTCAGGTTTTCGTGGTTTAAACAGGGTGTATTGTATGGTAGTGGCTGCCTCGAATCGAAGCAGCGGTCGAAATCCCTCATGTTTTTTTTCAGAAGAACGATGCTCATGTTTTCTTCACCTGAATGTAGGTGCTATTGGTTGGGATACTTGGATACCATGTTAGCTTCCTGACGAAATGCTAGGGATCGAATAGAAACACTCAGAAGCTTGAAGTAATACACAGCAGATGATGTTAAAAACATGACTAAAAATTCAAGTCAGGGAGAAGCATGCCACCAACTACAATTGCTAGGAACCTACAAGTCATACCATTTTGGCATCCAGACTTTCCAACAGGTGGAGTGGATGCCGTTTTGGCTTCTGTTGAAGGCGCCGCCTTGAGAGTCTCCCAAGATGTCAGGCCATGTTTGTTGGATTCTGATGTTTATAGTTATTCTGAAAATAACTTGTTTCGGAAGCTCCTTACAAACCTCACTAGAGTCGATCATGGTGTTCCAGGGAGATTGCAGCAATTTGAAAACGATGATTGGAGTATGTAAGAGGTCCATGTTGGGAAACTTCACAGTGCTCATTGGCAGCTGTCCCAGAATGGGATCTCAAAAAATATTCATTTGAGTGTGGATGATAAACGGTGAAATCTTCTTGGAAAGGCTAAAAAATCCCATGAAAGCACCCAATCTGTGAACGAGTTGTGCTTCCGAAAGCCGAGATATCTACCCAAATTTGGGACCCCGTAAGATTTCAGTGGCAATGGTCCAGGTTCGGATCTTGCTGCATTTTTGTTCTAAGGTTTCAACGACTCCACTGTTCAGATATTTGTTTTCCCTCCCGTACTGTACCTGCTGATTGCTTGTTGTTGTGCATGATGTTGCATCTTTTCCTTCCGGGGGTCATAAGAGACATCTCAGGTCAGGTCATAAGTCTATTTACTTGACCTGTAATAATGTACATATATATATATGTGTATATTTTGATATAAATATTCTGAAATATATACAGTACAATTACAGTACATGCATATGATTCCATCAATACCGTGTAATTATTTCATTCAGAGGTCCACTGTCTATTCCCTACTTGGAACTCAAATTGGCACCTGTGTTCACTGAAAAAGGCCTGCTCTTGCGGGGTACCAACCCCAAATTAAAGATGAAATGCATTCCCGTTGTATGGTATACATGAATATATATATATATACATGCTATCTCATCACAACAGATCTTCATTCATCCAGGCCGTGTATTAGAATTCTTGGCCGAAGCAGAAGCTGAACGTGCCCGCTTGTGGTACCAGATGTCAGTGACCTGGCTGTAACCACTAACTAGTAGTAGCAGCGTAGCAAGTGATATGAGGGCAAGGATGTAATTTCCTACATCGGGAGCAGCCCATCACCGCTGCGTTTGATTTGCTGGACCAAACCGGCCATACCACACCATTGCCAGTTGCAATACCCCGGGGGTGGAGAACTGTGTGCAATGACTATACCAATGGGTGGTGATTGCTGCCAGAAAACTTCACCCTATAGTGATGATTCATGTACATATACCTTGGACATCGACATAGAAGAGATTTCTTGGCTGATACGTGTCATCAACTAGGTCTAGGTGGAATGATGCCAAATCTCCCGGATCATTTCCGGGTGCAAAGAGAACCTATAGCATCCTATAGCCATCACTGTGAACGTTTTGAAGTTTTTTTTTCATGAAACAATCACACTTGGATCCTATCACCAAGTTTGGAGCATTTCAAGCAACATGACCTCTCAAGTCTATTCTCAGTGAGATGACAGGATGACAATTTTGGTTTCGAAACATGTTCGTTGGGTGTCTCTGAGAGACTGGGGAATATGTTCGTTGGTTTGATATACTTGAATTTGCCAAATGATTTGTGTCCAAAGGTCTCCTACAGCCTTTTCAAGATCCAAAAGTCTTTTCTCTACCCAAGATAGTTTCCAAGGCATAGTCACATAGTGTCACTTTGTTTATTTGGATCTCGTAGCATTCAGTAACCTTCCATCATCTAAACATGGCCTAATCAATGTGGTAAACCCTCATTCGCTGAGGTTCTCTTTCCCAGGTTTTTACGCGATCACCACGATGGAAAAGAACGCATGACACTTCGCTGCATTTAAATGTATCGTTGGCGCAGTGTCCTTGTTTGGTTGCTCTGATCTTCATATTACACGTATAGTCCCGTATAGTACACAACCATATATGTGCATAGTCTGCATAGTATATATGTTTTATCAGAGCAACAGCATGCTTCTGCTTAAGCGTGTTATATTCTTTGCATTTGCCTAAACATGTACATGACCACTTGGCAAGTTGGGAGAGAAAGTGAAGCCACCACTTGACCGTTTCTTACAAGTCAAACATGGTGATGGATGAGATCAATCTATCTACTAGTTACTAGTACTGACGTGGTGGCTTTTTTCTCTACCTTTCACAGACAATGCATCTTGAAGCATGGCTACTTGCGTGAATGTCATTTTGATAAGATAAACTAAGGATTTTGCGAAATCCATATCAGCTGGGCATGATGTGTTCTCTCTGTCTCTCTATCTCTCTCTAGCCAGCGTCCAAATTAAGAGCCCAAGATCAACAAATTTCCTACTGTCAGGCCAACATTTCCATATTTCTGTGTTGGGGACATCCCCATACAATCCCATATAAATCATTACTAAACCCAATGCTTGAAATCGCACGAATTCCAGCGTCATTGCAAGCCCCTTAAAAGGCTCACTGTCCTTCACGGCTCACCCGGCCGCCTTGGCGGCTTTTTCCTTCAAGCGGCTTCATTTCTTCCGGGAAAAATCATCAGCTTTTCGGATCCCTTTGTCCATGACGGAGTCCTATCTGACTATCTGACTGAGGTCACCTCAGCTAATAGGGTCTAAATGATGGCTGTTTTTCCAACAGCTCCATGGCTTGCAAAAAAATTACAGATTCGATGAATCGGGCTTGTAATGGTTGAAAGTTTCAGAGCCTCAGTTTATATGCAATGATATAAATTATTTGTCTATTTTTTGGCACAGCCAGAACCTGTTGCTAACATCTCATATTGCCTACTTTATGGTATATACGTACGTATATATATATATATATATTATGATTATAAATGAAAATAAT
This sequence comes from Breviolum minutum Mf 1.05b.01, assembly GCA_000507305.1. Classification (NCBI taxonomy): domain Eukaryota; class Dinophyceae; order Suessiales; family Symbiodiniaceae; genus Breviolum; species Breviolum minutum. Next base: position 361,358 of record DF239451.1, on the reverse strand, counting down.
GAAAGTTTTTTTTGTCCAGAAAAAATGATTATTTGTTCATCTCGATCCATCGAGGTTTATGTATGTTTGACACAAACCGTGTGCGTTCACTCAATATATGTCCCATCTTCATATTGCATCAATACAATACCAACAAGATTCGCTGTGTTTCACAATAGAGTCGTGGACGAAGGACGTTGAGCGAAGCACGGGCTTATGCCATGGATGTGCGTTTGGATAACTTAGAGGCGCCATTTTGATTCCGCCGGTGTTTTCAGGAAAAGGACTGAACCTGAGTTACAGGTTCAAAGTGCGGACATGGTCCTCATTGTTGCCTGTTTCAAGTTTCAATTAGTTTGTTACTGTATGTGAAAGTGATTTGTCACAAGGCTTCTTATTCTGGTATTTGGAGGAAACCCGTTGTTTGATTGAACATGAAGAGGCAACTAGTTGGAGCGAGACACTAGGCACCCCAATCAGAGCTGGGAATACAGTAATTACTTTTTCAATTTTGGACTGACCAAGTATGTTAGCAAGAAGTGTATGATTCAAGTTTAGTTCAAGCAGTTTCAGAGGATACACTTTCAATATGTGATAGCATTTGTATATTCTAGCACAGTTCAAACATTGCGGTGTTCATCGGAAACGTTTTAAGCATTTGCACTTCCATTTGGGGAGTCCTGACGTTTGAGTCTGGTGGTCTTTTTGGAGACGTTTTGGCAGTGATAGGAAGCAGTTCTTTGGGCAATAAATTACATCATTTTTTCAGGGATACGGTACCGGCTCCTCCAAGGCCATCATTTTTGATTTTGGATGAGTTTTCAACCATTGGTTGGTTAGTGGTTCATGTGTTTTTTCATACACCCAATTGATATTTCCACTTGGAATCGGCGATTCTGGGAAGGAGAGGATTTCACCACCAACTCTAAGCACTTTCTTCAGCCATTGGTTGAAACATTGTTACTGTCGTCAAATGATGAAGCAGCACCTGTATAGACCTGTTTGTGTTGTTGGTTTGTAAGAAGTCCTGGAGGAGGTCAAATACACCCCTGAAATTCAACATGGAACCTGGAAATGATGGTTTCCAATAGGAATGTCCTTTTCCAAGGGTCCATTTTCAGGTTCCATGTTTGTTTTGGGGGGTGTATATTCTCAAAGATTATCAAGGTGACAGACCAAATAATTAGTAACTACAGTAGATGAAATTGATGAATGGATTTAGGTGGATTCAATGCATACTATTTTTGCTACTCCCACTATTTGTCAGCCTTGCAGTTGGTGGTGACCAGCCAGGCCCAGATTTGATTCAGAGTTTTTTAAAACCACTTGGAGAAGCTGCCGAACCAAAATGGGGGATCAACCACCAACTGGCTACCCATCCAATGAGGTAATTATCCACAGAGTCTCCAAGCTTGGAAACGCCTTCTTTCCATCCAGCCTCGATTTTTTTGTGGAGGACTACATCGTCAGAAACCCCGAGACGCAGGGCTCACCGCCCCGGACAAGACGCTCGGGACGTGAGGGATGCTCAGTTGGGTAGCGCCGGTGTGCAAATTTAGCTTGATACCTGATATATATATATATATATATTAATATATTAGATATATTAGATATATTAGATGATTGTTTTTTACAAACAGCAAAATCACACGAAAATCACGAAGTTCAATTTTATTGGCAATTGAAATCTTTCAAGGTTTTTCGGAGTGTTCTTGCATGTGCAGGCCCATCTAATAATGTCTTGATTTTATATAGTTGCTTAACTGAATGTGGGTTTGCATTCAGACTTGCTTGGAGGTCATGAAGTCTGTCTATGTGGATTGGGTTATTTGTAGTGAAGGATTCCAACCAGGGAACTTGGAAGTCAGAACAAAAGGACAAGAAAGTGGTTTGTAAGTTTGTATGCTTGAGATCGTCATCTCACGGAGTGTATTTTGCCATTTGCCCTAAGACGATCTCAAGTGGTGGTTTGGAGATCCCAGACCCCTGCAAAAAACACATCCAAACTTCCAAACTCCTCAAATTCGCAGGGTCCAGTGATTCTTAGGGTGATGGATACCTACCAACGAAACGAAACTCAGAGAGTGACGTTCATAGGCGTGGGATCGCAGTGTGTATATATCCTACTTGTATATCCTTTCTGTAAATCTCCAGATCATGCAACCTTGCCAACATTCCCAAGGGCATTCCAAAGTAAGTGAATTAGATTCATCAATTTTGCCTTCAATCCCCTTTTATCCCCTTTTTACCTGGATCTGAATTTGTAGGTCTCATTTATCCCATGAAAAAACACGACCCTGACATTTTGTAGGTCTATTTTTGCTTGTTGGATCCAAGAACTCAGTTTGGTGTGCACCCAATAAACAAGCTGGTTTGACTGATGCAAGAGATGGTAAGTGGGATACAGATACATAGCTAAGTTTTTTTTTAGTGTATTTGGGTATACTTGTTGGGGCCTTCATTTCCTCAATTTCTTTTCCAATCCCTTAGACCTGCCCTTTCCAAATGCAGGGAACCTCTTTGTCAAAACACCAGGCTGGGGGGTTGAAATTTTGCAAGAAAGTCAACAGATCAACACCACTGTAGGGGTAACTGGGGTCCGCCATCCAAAAGATGATATACTGTATCTACTGTAGGGCGACCGAGTGTCTCCTGATTTCAATGAAAAAACATCCTGGGAACAGAAACCATTACTTGTTGGAATTCAGCTGTGTAGTGGTGGATTCCTAATCACAATGGTTTTGTTGCCATCCCTGCAAAGTGATGTAATTTAATGAGATTTGTTCCGCACAACATTAATCATGTTGGCAAACCAATCCTGTTCTTTTCGTGTGAGAGTGTCAGCTAAGTAGTTGGCTCAGAATATGCTCTTTTTTTTACGTAGCAGGATAGAGGTGATACTGATACTTGTATCATGTATCCAATTTATGTATACCAAAACCAGCACTTTGATGCTGTTAAATGACAGATTTCGAGCGACAGTACGTTCTTCACTTAGCCTCTCAACAGCCAGAGATGGTGGTTGTGAAAACTTAATCGGAAATTTGACTTAGTGCTCCACTTGACTATGCGGAGTGATGTGTTGTTTCTATCATTTATGTAAGTATATGTGTTTGTAAAATATATGATATATGCATATAGTGTAGGTGGTTTAGTCCGGTGTATGTTGATATCATATACCGTATCCCTATTTATATACACAAACATTGGCTTGTGAATCCTTGAATACACATAGAATATGGATTTGGAAATTGACTATCATTTTGGAGCCTTCCGCTACCTTCATATACATAGTGTCTTTAAGTATACAGATATACGTAATACCTGAATACATATGTACATATATATATATATATTTATGTATGCGACATGAATATATTATATAATATATATAATGCAATATATGTATTATATACTTTTGATATATATATATATACATGTATTTTTTCACAGGTTTTACAGAGACATGCGTTGGTCTTACCCTCCATCATCAACCTCTCGGCAGATCACAATGACGGCGAATCACCGAGGTGTGAGTTGTGTCACGGGATCCAGTAGAGACTATGAAGCCATAAATCCCATAGGATCCATATATGGGTGTTTCCAAGAATAGTGGGTTTTCCCCCCAAATCATCCCAATTTTAATAGGGTTTTCCATGAAAAAAAACCATCCATTTTGGGGGGTACCCCTATTTTCGGAAACATCCATATATGGTATATTCACCTTCATTTGGTTGAATTTCATGGTAAATCAAGGGACATATACCATACTTGGATCCTATGGGAATAATAAAGGATGGTTGAAATGAATCATGAATCTAGTTGTTGTTAAAAAAGTACAGCTTTTATAGCCTTTTTGTTGTTGGTTGGTGTTTATGTTCTATTAAGATGGAAATCCGGTCGTGAAGCAACCAGGATCGACGGGATTTAGCGGTTTTGTTTCGTGGTGTTATGTGAGAATTGGTTTGGAATACTTCAGCATGCAGAGCATCCAGGAGGTACTTTTTCCTTGCACAGATAAGGGTTGAGGGCTGAGAGTTGGTCGCAATGGGCACTGAATCCTAGGTCCTTTCTATTTTTTTGAGGGAAGGATAAATGTCATGTATATATACCATTACGTTGATTCTCCGCAGCACACTGGCAGCGGCTCATTTCGATGAATGACGAATGAGTACAAAAGACTAGGTAAACATAATATATGTAAATGCACCATTTCTGTGTTGTCACCATTTGTAACAACCATCTATTCCAACTTACTGGTACTGCAAGTCGTTTGCAGTACGAATTCCATGCACTAGGAGATACCAAAGTACTATGAGCTACCGAATAGGACCAGCAAAGATTTGACCCTCAAGTATTGAAATGTCGAAGAATGTCGAAGATATGCCTGGATGAGTCCTGAAGTTAGCCAGGTCGTTAGATGGTTGGTAAGCTTTGGGATTGCTACCCTGACATTCCAAAGCGATGATGGCAGCCGAAAGATGATACTTTCTGTGATGCTTCATTTTCTCTGAATATGGTTACATTGGGGAATACCTCCTGTTAAACATATAATGGCAAGTAACTAAGTAACTATAACCTTTACTAGGGATAATATGAATAAATGAAACTGTTGTGTTGTTTTTTTGTTCACCCGGTGAATTCAACATCTGATTGGCATCCCTCCAGGAATGCTCGAAGTTCATCCTCACTGGATCCGAGGAGCATAGAACAACCATATCCTCGAAACGCATTGGTTGGCGGAAACTCCGAAGAGGATTTTGAAGTTCGAAATCTGTAGATGTTATTTGAACATACATCGATTGTGTTTTGTTTTTGTACAATGAAATGCCATATGATGTCATATGCATACATATATATATATATATGAGAGTCACATCATCGCAGTTTGAAGAGAGTGAGGTGAAGTCTGGAAAATTGTTTTTTGCTTTGGCAAATGTATCTTCGGAGGAAGACAAATGGTGAAGAGACTGAATATTTTACTGTCAGTTTCTTTTGATCGATGCATCTATTGACATGTATGGTTTTATTTCACTGTATTTGATATGACAGGGATCATTGCGATAGATGGAGAGATTTTGACCCACAAATACCTGTATATATACAGATTAGCATTGTATTCAATACAGATCGTACCAGCGAGCTTCATCAGGTCTCTACCATCCAGAAGAATAATCTCAGAGGTTTTTGGAAATCATCAGCCGGCAAGTTGGCAATGGTTGAATGTAGGTGGTGGTTTCATTTGTTGGATGTTTACCCCTACATGCGCAGATAATCCAAATTGACCCTGTATGTTTCAAGTGGTTGTCTCAACAACCAACTAGTTCCAAATTAAACATGGCTTTACTTCACAACACCACCACATTTCTTGCTGACATGATTGTGCCAAAGAAACAAGGAACAAATTCCATAAACAGGTCCAGAGTTTTATGTGTTTTTCATGTTTGTTTTCTGTTGATGTAGTATTAGATAGTATGCTTGCACTATGCAAAGGTGTATGCAAACACAACGTTTCAATGATAGCAGGTTTTGCAAAATCTAAAGTCTCTTCTTCAGCTGCAATGCGAGTGGAAGGATTGAGCTAGATTTTGGAAGAAACAGAAGTCCTATTCTTTTTCACATTGGCAGCAAAGCATATTATGCTTCTAGGTGGTGGTTTCAAAGATTTTTTATTTTCACCCCTATTTGGGGAAGATTCCCATTTTGACTAATATGTTTCAGATGGGTTGAAACCACCAACCAGGCTTCATTGATGGCGAAATCCGGCTTAACAGTTGATATAGGCTTGATATAGATGTCAAATATTCCTACCCCAAGTCGCCATCTCAACTGGTTGACCGGAAGAATGTTCATGAACCATATCAAAAAAAGGTCTGCGTCTTGACATCTCTTGACTTTTCCGAATTTTTGCACATGGAAGGTTCACATATATGTTACATATCACATATTGCTAAAGACTCAAAGGGTTCACTTCGTTTTCAACAGCTGGATGGTGTTTTCGTGAAACCTCAGGAGCTCCCCTTCCTTCGACCCAAGGTGGGAAAAAAGATCTTTCGGAAGATGACCAACCACCTGTAGTGATCTAAGGATATCTAAGGTGATTGGGTATCTTCGTTGAAGAGATTGTGTGTTTTCCGGTGTGTTCGCGTCATGTGTTTGAATCAGATTCGAACCCCCAAAACTACACCAAACTTGGGTTCATAACAATCGCGCGGGGTGATGCTCAACGAAGCCTTCGCGCAGGCGTTCGACGACCTTTGAGCCAAGGTGCAGTTGGTCAACAGCCAAGGTGTTTGAGATTCACAGAGTAGGGGATAGATGTCATTAGATGACATGAAAACACAAGGCGAAGAAATGCGCATGTTCATAACAGATGATGATGAAAATAGATGAAAATGAATTAGGTTCCAATGGATGACAATATGATGGGTGGATACTTTGAATTGGTCAGCAAGTGACCTTTCACAAATAAAGGAAAACAATGCTAAGTTGAAGCTTTGGAAAGCGGGGAGAAGAACTTGTTTATCGATATTTTCCTTCCAGGAACCACCAAAATCACGAACTGAGCAAGTATTTGCTCAGACAGATTAGGACTGCTGAAGAACGATGTACTGCAGGAGATAGGTACAGTATATATGCATGTAGATATATAGAGGGAGAGAGAGAGAGAGACAAAGAGACTATGGCCATAATATTTGATGATTGTCTCTCAAAAGCACAAGCCTGCAGCAAAATGTAGTCTTCGCTTGGGGAGTTTTCGAACCCTTGGCAATCTTCCCACTTCATATGCAATCACCATTTTGGAAAAACGAGAACCTGAGATAATGTGCATACTTGCATTGTTTTCACCAGCGTCAGGTTTTCCTTCATTCCTCCAGAACCTTTGAAGGCCTTTTATTTTGAAAGAGTCACGGGTTCTTTTGGACGTTGGGTCATATCTGGTCAGTACATATCAGTACGGATTTGTGAGTTTTAGACAGATGGCTTTCCGTGACTGAACAATGCTTAGCGGATCATCAGCTTTGGATGTTTATCCACTACACATGCCTAGTTTTAAATGCCTTGCAAGGGACACTTATCTTGACAGTACGAGTGTGCAGGTGCATGTCATTGTGTTTGTACTTTTTTTGGTGGAGCAAGATCGGTGCCTTCGTTGATTAGCTCTTGTGCAAGATCCAGAAGGGAGAAAATAGTTTTTTTCCACGCCCTGATTAAAAGAGTTCTTTGGCATCTTGTAACATGATTGAACCCCGTTTTTGGTTGCTAAATTGAATGGTCCTATGTCATCACTTCATCAGGTGAAACACCTCTTGCTTTAGTCAGTTGTTTGCCATTCCAAGCACATCCCTTGTAGTTATCTGAAAAGTTATCTCTTCCTATTTAGGGCTTTCCCAAAACAAATTCAACCCACCTTAACCTAGGTTCAGTGATGTTCAGAGAAAGTGTTTCCAACAACTTTCAAGACCGTTTGACAGGCACCACGCGGCTCACGGCTTCATGAAGTTATACGACATCTGCAGGAACCATCTACAGATTGAGTCCTGCAGATATGCAACGAAGATCAAACCAGCTTGCTCTTGGGTTTACTGAGTTTATGACTCTTTATAAATGGACACTTTTAGGGCCTGACGTTACACGATGAGTCACTATGAGAGTCATTATGATTTATTTTGTGATATTTTGTTCATCATGCACCGGATTGTGGGGGTTGGACAATGATGAGTGAGCGTAGTCGGCTCGGAACCTCTTGTTCGGATCATACCAAAAGATAGAGAGAGGTGTATATACATCATATTCAGGGTCTTCTTTGTAAATGTATTCACCATGCTATGTAATAATATGTAGTACAGTATACTGCTGTATACGTAGTATACTTACAAATGTTTGTATACACACCCCTGGAGTTCAATCATCGAAACTATGGATGCTTAGTGAAGTCGGCTCCTTCCCGGAGTCACCATGGAGTGGGAACCCAGCTCAACTGAGCTAGTCACTGCGAAGGTCACAGCTTCTGACAAATCCTCTCGTGTTTCCAGCACACGGTGAAACCAGAATTGTGCACTGTTCGTAGTTGTCATTTGTAACGTTCGTGTTGGTGAAATGAATCCTGCAGCAGTTGATATCGAGAATCTCCCATTTTTGCAATCGGGTTCATGTATCTCAATGGGTGTGGGATTTCCATTCTAAGATATCCTAAGCTGGGAAGTTCGCTTCTAATCTTCAATCCTTAGTGTATTAACACATTTTGGAATTTGGAACTTGGAAATTAGTTTTTTCTGCATCAAAATCCTTCGGGTATGTCGTTACTCCAGTGTTGGTCGCCTGAGTCAATTACCGAAATCAGCATCAACTCATCGACTTTGCAAGAAACAAGCCCTTCGAACATTCGTGACCAGGATGACCTAAATTTGCTGCCATCACCAAGAGGATCAGAGTGTGACTTGGATGTGCAACAAAATTCCAAAGTCGCTTAAACAAACAAAGGGATCCATTTTTCACCAGGCGTGAATGGAAAAGTTACTAGTTACACCCTATATCTTGCATCTTCATTTTCCCTATGTTTTTCGTGATACAATCTCTTTAAGACTTTAAGAAAGAACCCTAGAGCAAACCCTGAAAATTTTGGGCCCTTCGGCTTGGTATTTCAAACATCTCTTTCGTCAAGTTGTGAGGTGGCAAAAAATGGGATTTGCCGAATGCGTTGTTTTGGTCCGAAATTATGGGGTAACTAGTGTTCCATATTATTCCCCAAGATCTCACACACACTCTTCTATTTTTTTTCATGTTATATGATTACTTTGGTCATTAGAACCGAACCTAGAGCCGTACACAGCTTGAAACTGACCAATCTCATTAATAGACATGGTCTCAGAAAGTGGTGTGTGTATTTTGCGTTTAACATTCACCCCACCAAGTAGTTGTGGGTTCGACATTATCATATATTTCCAGATTCAAAGTCCAGGGATTATGCGTCAAGCTTTTTTTCAATCTCCAGAATCGTTCTGCTGGGTCCACCCTCAGAGGTTCGTACCCATCCATCGATAATCACTGGTGAAAGCCCTGCAAGGATCCGAAAGTTTGATGATCCTGTAGGATCTCCATGGAATCCATGTTTGTTTAACCTTCATTTATAATTCCCATAAAAATCAACCAAATGTAGCTCAAGTATGGAGAGGGTTTGATGATACAATATCTTCTTGACCAATCTCATCCCCAGTATTCTTCGTGCAAAATATATAGATTGACACATATGTCACATGTCCAACACAGAAGTTTTCACATGACACGCCCATCCACCACTTGGGTTGGCTACAGCTACCGCACCGTTCGGGAGGGATTTCTCCCTCAACAAAATTGAGGTCATGAAACGAAGGAAGATCCCGAAATCCCACCCACCTTGTTGCTTCAGGTGTTGGGGGATTTTTGGGATGCGAAAGGATGGGTGGAAAAATCCTGGATAGCAATTTGTACTACCGGGCTACCCGGTTAAGTTTTTATGACAGGAAAGTTGATGGGATTTTTCAAATTTCAAGATGTGGCAGGTTGTTGTTTTTTTTTTCCAAGTCCAATGTTGATGGTTTCACTGAGAATTACACGAAACTTGTTCAAAAAAGAAAACACGCACATTTGGAATCAGTTGGATGCACACAAATTGCTGCATCGATATTGTGAAGTCGCAAGATTTCTCGCATTTTTCTGGTTTTTCCACTGATACCCTTATTAACCAACGTTAAGATTTTCCAGCCGGCAACCGGATCGCTACTGTGTCAGCGATCCAAATCAAATCATCACGGAATGTGAACGGTTGACCTGAATTTTGAAGACAAGAAACATGTCATTGGTGCAGGTACCAGGAAGGAAGAACCACTTGTACATGATTGTTTTTTTAAAACTTTTTTTTATCGTCGTTGACGTATGTAAGTCCACGGAAGCAGGAAGTAGGTGGCGGTTTCAATCATTATACATATTATACTTTCACTGTTCACCCTTGTCGTTTGCAATGTTGTTTCCATTTGATTTGACAAATACTTGTAGTTGCTGCATCATGTGGGCGGCTTATATAAACATTTTCCGAAGTTCCTTCCAATTGCCCAAGATATTCGATCCTTGTTGGCGATGGGATTTTTGCCAGGCGCAACGTGGAAAAACCCTGGTGAGCTTCGATGATGAGCACAAGGTTGGCTTGGTGAATCACAACAACAAAAAGTTAGGGTTCAGGGTTGAACAAAATTCTAGGTGGTGGTTTCGAATATTTTTTATTTTCACCCCTACTTGGGGAAGATTCCCAATTTGACTAATATTTTTCAAATGGGTTGAAACCACCAACCAGAATTATAACGGGCTCTGACATGGCTCAAACTGAGTTTTATATACGTAGCAAATAACTACAACTTCTATACATACAGCGATGTGACATACTTTTTGATTGCAAGATTGGGCTTTGGGACTTCCAAGTTTTGAGACACTCCGACTGCGACTTTTCAGTGCGAGTTTGGGATTGATTCTCAGACAAGGATTCCCCTCCGAAAGAAGCACCTTTAGTGGTGTGGGACCGTGGGACCTCCAGGGGCAAATGACTTTTGACTTAGTTTAATAAGTTGACATCTCTTGCCAAAAGGATCGAACAAGTTTGGGTCATGCCACCCACAACAATGGTAAGTTCATTCTGGTTCTCAAGGAAACATCTCTATGTCACATGAAAGATTGGGATCACCTTCACATTGGGATCAATAGGAGTTGAGGCATCCTGAGGTGGCCCCACGAGGTGTACTCAATGGATGTCAAGATGACGAGCACTTGGGGGCCTCCGTGGATTTTTAGGGGAGCGGTATGTCCATGAAATCTGGGGTAAATCTCACGAATTGATGAACAAATGCCGGTATTTTAGTAATTAGGTCAGGAAATTCGTATCTTTCCCATTTAGTGAATTACTAAATGCATCATTCATGTGTGTTTCACCCAGATTGACGAGTGAATCATTGCATGGTGTTCAGTTTGCTGATTTACTATTTCATAGCTACATTCCCAAGTCCTAGTGATCCCCTTCATTCTATAGGGCAGTCCCCTAGGGCCTCGGCTGACCAACATGAATCAACCTGAACAACAGGCTTCAGATTTGCCAGCTTCACCCGAAGAAGGTGCCTTACAGAAACAAGTCATTGCGGGTTTGCATTTGTTGTATCAAAATACATGAGCGTTATATGGGTGTTTCCGAAAATAGTGGTACCCAAAAATGGATGGTTTATAATGGAAAACCCTATTAAAATGGATGATTTGGGGGTACCACTGTTTTCGGAAACACCCATATAGTCTTATTAGTGTTCATGAAGAATCATAAGAAAATTAAGAAATCATTTGCCCAGCATGGTCCAGTACCATCCAGTAGCAGATATCAGTATCTAGAATTATGGCTATTTTGGATTTGGTTTCAGAAATTGTGGTATCATGCTGATGTTGTACTTACTTTATGTTTTGACGCTTTTCGTGCTTGCAAGGTAACAATCCACTTTAATGTTCCTGGTTTGGCAAAGGTTCCATTTTCAACCAACTACATATTATACATATAAAAGACATAAAGACAAAATATATCTATCATGTATTTCAACAATTATAGACTTATATATACATTTTGTATACATACCACATATTATACCACCCACCTTCGTTCATTCATTCTCCCACCGAACTTCGTTGAAACGCCTCCAACGTGTCCAGGTCCACATTTTGCAGCTCCTGCAGTGCCCCACGAGGGCGAGCCAGCGGAGATGGATGAGGAGCTGGAAGAGGCCGACGTTTCGATTTCCTCACTGGCCGGCCCGAAAAGTAGGGAATAAAGGAATGAAGCTTTACCGTGATTCAAAGTGACCTTTTTGGGATGGTTAAGTGACCTTTTAAGGGGTTATATAAGTGACCTCCAATTTCAGGATCAAAAGGTCACTTTGAATCACCTGGTACATGGCTTGGAAAATGGGCATGAAACTTCCCGCAAAACCACTACTAAGGGCCAGGAAAAGCTTATTTTTGTTGTGAAGTCGCAGTGAATTTGTTACATTCCGATGATATTGGCACCTTTGGGAATTTTCTGTGGAAATATTGAATGAAGAAAGAATCATAAAGGTTTGTGAAATTATTGAATTCCAGATTATTCCGATCTTTGCAATCCAAAAAAAAACATGTACAAGGCGGCATTTTTTATAAAACTTGATGTGATTTCCAGGTGTAGCCAATGAAAAAACCTGGGGAAATTGGAGATCTGAACCGTTTGGGAACCATAGAGATGTGCAGTTTTTCAGGCATCATTGCTGTTCGTAGCAGAGAGTCCGCAGGCGAGATTTTAGAGCTGAAATCGATGGGCTTCACCAGGTGAGTAGACAACATAAAGGCACCGTTTTTTGTAGCAAAATATCTTTTTGCAGATATTTGGTACTGGGTACTAGTTGATAGTTTCAATATATGTTTTTGAATGACGTGTTTATGTTCACATATTCACCCTTCGGGACCGAGCGAGTTTCCGATCTTTTGCAGTTTGACATGTGTTTCAATTTTTGGGGTATTTGTCAAAGTAGCACAATAAAAGAAGCAATTCCCAGGAAAATACTGTATATCAGTTTGAGCAACATGCCTTCTGGCAAAGGGGCTGCAAAAAGGACAGCAATGATATAGCTGTAGAAGAATCATATTCACCATAGGTATGACCAGCTTTCTCAGAATTTTGTTTATTGCTCCAAGGCTGCAGAGGAAGGCCACGAGGAACGGGGGGGGCCCAGAAGCATGGAGCTATTGCTAGATTGGAAGGAAGTGGAAAGGCTGTTATTCAATGGATTTTCGCGGTGTATAGTTCAAAATCTGAGGTTCATCCATTTGTTGCCTACCCATGATCAAATTGCATGCTGATGTTGGTAGGCTGGAGCGTAAGAGGTTTCAGCCAAATAATAGTTGCCTGAACTCACATTGTTTCGAATTTCTACTTGATGAAGGCAAGTCGCATTATATAGGGGTTCATATTCATATAGCCTCAAAAATGACCTCGAAATAAGTTTTTGATGACCAATCATTCCATGTACTACAGATTTGTATGACATCAGAAGGAGTACATCACTTTCCTATAAGGAGAACGGCCCTGCGGAGCCTGCTGGCAGCGGGGACACCGGTGGCACTGGTGCTGCCAGGCACCGAATCTTGGGGCCCTAAAAATTTATCAGGTTTCCTACTTTAATTGTTAGCTATTTTTAGGATAACTAGGTGGTGGTTTCAAAGTTTTTTGATTTTCACCCCTACCTGTTGAGATGATCCAATTTGGCTAATGTTTTTCGAATGGGTTGAAACCACCAACCAGATAAATTTGGCAGGTTTACTGAAAATTTTGTGAAACAGTAGTAATCACTGAAATATGGTGACAAAGAGTAGAATCCACCTAATTGCCTCGCTCAACTTGGGATTCATTCCCTACCTCAAGATGGGTCCGGGCATCATCGAAGAATTCATCCTGAATTGATTATGCCCATTTTCTGTTTGCAATGAACAGGATCATATACCTTGGCAATGCCAACCTGTTCAGATTAGAAGAAAAAGCAGTTTCCTTTTCTGTTTGAATCAGTCGCCAAAGTTTCAAAGTAACTCCAATCGTGTTTGTGCTTGGGGGAAGTGGAACAAGATGATTCCGCTACAATTACAGAAAAGATGAAAACATGACCTTGTTGTTCAGAAGATTTGCTTACTTTTCCATGTGAAATGCCAAGATGCCCAGCCACATTCTCCTGTTTGAAAATTTCAGATCACTGGAAACCTATATACTGCAATTCACTGGTGGGACATGACGCACACACACACACACACACATTTTGATCGAATGGAAGAAACCTTCCAATTCCATCAGTGTTTCATGGGGCAGGAGCACTTGATGTTTCCGATACATGTTTGTGAAAATGAAATACCTGTTCCATCCTGTTCCATATGTCACTCAAACGACTGATTCTCGTTGCCCAGGAAATGGGAAGTCTTTAGGAAATGCTTATCTCTATTTCAAATAATGGAAGAATGAACAATGAATTATTATTTCTTTTGTTTCAAAGCTGTAGATCACTGAAACTTACTGCAAATCATTGACGAAGAGTTCAAATAGAAGAATAATTACATTTTTCAAATGAGCCAAACAAATTCAAAAAACTTTCAAGTAGCTCCAAGAATGCTTCAGTCCAGTTGAATTGATGTTTCCGATACGTCTACGGAAAGAGGAAATGTTGACCCTGTTGGTCAAAAGATTTGGTTCTTGTCCCGGGAATTGCTCAGCCACATTTTTACCAGAAGAAGTCCATGCCCAACGATCATTGGCCGACATTTCAAATAGAAGTATTAAGCTATATAATGAATCATGAATTCTTCTTGTGAAGAAATTTGAAGGGTTCTGCCAAAAAAGGGCCTCAAACTCGAATCTTCCATATATTTCAGGCAAATATTTGCATTTCTTCTATAGTGCCGTTTCAAAGTATAATACACATTTCCTAAACCAATCCTTTGTATGGCAATTTTGTTCTGTTCAGATATTGGGGTTGGGGTTGTTTTGTTTTGTTGCGGTTGGGATAGTCATGCCTTCATTTACAATGCCACGGGTATACAATGCTTAGAATATCACAAGCTGATCGACTCGCAGGCCAGCGTGGCACGTAGTGAGGTGCCGACGATGGGATGGGTCCGTAAAAAATCCCCCATGGTCGAAACCTCTGGCATTGGCTATTTATGTCGCATTGAAACCCGGGGGAACTTTGGCAATTTGCGTGACTGGAACTTTGGCTCTGCGCTGTTGTTTTTGGGGGCAGTTCAGATCAAAGTATACACACAGAGTTTTAACTTTGGCCACTTTTATGGAAGTTTTAAGCCAACTTTGTCTTTTTTCATAAGATGCAACACCCATCGCCTGGTCATGGACGCCAGTTTTTGGCACAGGTCTGTGGACGAAGCCCTTGCAGATGTCATGGAAGGGACCAGGACTTTGGGCGACCAGATGTTTTCCTGGATTATATACAGTATTATGATTAGTAGGACGAGTGATTTGATGATGTGATGATGTGATGGATAGTATTGGTACCTTGGGAGCAACCCTTGCTGTAAAGGTGTAAAATGGCCGAAAAGGTTCTGTTGCCATCATGTTGCTTCTTATTTGTCTCTGTAGATCATCCATACCTTATGCTACGGGAACCGAATAAAGCATTGGAATATCCACCCTGTGCGCTCAACATAACTACAATAAGTTTTCATTACACAGTCATGGTGATGGAAATTTTCCCCGACCCAGAAACCCTGTCATGTTGGGTTTTCAGCCTAATTAGTGCAGCCTGGGACGATAATAAATGCCAATAAGAATGATGCGTCAATTATTATCTACCTATTGAAATCCGTTTGAACCACAAAATATAACGACTCATAGATTTTTTAGTTCGTAGATGATTTTTATAGTTGCATGATGCTGCATGTGAAGTTGGTTGAAAGCAAGGCCACTTTTTTGAACATCACAGATCTCCCAGTACCAACAGGAAATTATGTCGCGCCCGCAGGAACTTGGACACTGGCGAGGTACGAATGTCTCCGAGAGTTTTCTAAGTGTTGCAAATATCATGTCAGCAATCAAGATGGTCCATCAATGATGTTGGTATTGGTTGCCAGCCTACTCTGGTTCTTCGTTCCTAGTGCCAGGGGTAGTTGTGGGTGAGTTTCCTTGTGACATCGAAAAAATTCATTTGTAAGTCATTTGTCATTTGTCCTTCTCTGATGATGCTGAATTCAAAGAAGGTTGTGATGACCCGCACAGATTCATACCGCTGTTCTCTTTTTGACAGGATTTTTCCAATATCATTTCTCATTCCCGCAGTACTACGGCACAAAAGTGAAGGAAAAGACTTTGTTGAAGAAGATTTTTTTGCCATCTTTGAATCAACCGCAGTCTGGGTGGCTAGTCCCATAGTTTGGCTGCACCTGTCAGGTGCAATTGATCCGTGCGTTGAACCCGCGAAGTCCCAATGCATGGCTCATAGGTACCATCACAAACCGGGGAGGGATTCCTTGAGCGATTCAGAACCACCCATGGCGAAAATCCTTCAGATTTGGTGTTAGGATGATTACGGAAATCATCATTTCGCAGGAAATTTTGCGGATTCATCGGATTCATCGTGGTTTTATCATGGTTGGAAGATATCATCTTTATAGAAGTCTATGATGGTTGTAAGTTTTCAAATATTTGAAATGAAATCAGGATTGATGAGGATTACTACAAGCAAAAGGGCACTGGCACTGACTGTGTGGGATGATTTGTTGTGATGTTTTTCCTTTAAGGTTTTGCACCTGGAATGAAGCGACCAACCTCCAAGGTAAGAGTCTAAAATTCTGCAAGTTAAAATATTGCATGAAATTACACTGGAAATTCATAAAAAATCATGGAGTATTACCAGGAACATCCAGGAACCAAATACTTCATGAACATTTCACTGTCTATTTTCCAGGTGGAAATTTGGAAGACTTACTTTTTGACCCTTGGTTCCTTGGTAGGGTCATGCAAGCACACGCCAGCTGTGCTCGAAAGGTGATGCTGCTCTTGGACGAGTTATCCTTGGCCAGGACGAGCTATGTCGGATGACAGTGAGCTGATAAACCCACAATCAACCACCTCTTGAAAGGTAATTGTACGTATAGATTGATATATATATATATAAATATATAGTTTGCATAATTATTATAAGGATAAGGGCATGTATATGTGCCAGCTACATCATGTGTATCACATTTAAGGCGAAATTGTACGAGATCTTTTCATGCCCAGATTGTTGGGGCTCAGATGCCTCAAATGAGGGTTCTACCCTTAAGATAAGCTGAGGGGGTTCTTCGAAATGAGGGCCCCAATCCAGTGGTTTTCAAAAAAAAGTTGATGATCATTGCCTGTTTTGGATTAAGGGCCCCAAAAAGAATAAGGGAGCATTTTCTCAAGGTACCCTCCAGCAAACTAACATGACCGGCTGGAAAATCATCATATTTTTGATAGGAGATATACATCTTCAAATGGTGAAATGTCCTTTTGCCGTGTTACTTTTCAAGGGAACCTCCCGTTCTGCTCCAGAACCCAACTGCACCACGTCCGAACGTGTCAAACGCCTCGCCTTCACCGGGACGACCCCGTGCATCATCCAGGTGTGAGGGTCATCGGGCAGTTGGCCATGGCAACTGGCATCCTTCATATATAAAACTCATTGTTTTTGATGGTTCTTAGCAAGGAATCCTGTTATTGCTGATGGAATGTTGAATCATTTGTTTCACATCCGTTGGGTTTTGATGGTTATGCAAGCAGATGATAGTTCAAGATGAATTAAAGCTCCCTTCAAGAACATGTATTGGAGAAAAGGGGCATGTCATGACATCTTTGTCTTTTAATGGCTATGTTACGTTTGTTGACTCGGATAATCATGTTCCGAGCAAGTTACAAGACGCCCCTGTATTGCAAAGCCCTGCAGCACCCTCCCAGTAGAGATGAAAGGAGTTTCCGAAACCGTTTGCCGGTTAAAGGATTGTATTCAAATGGCTTCCGTTGATGATCGATGTGTTCCAAAGGTGTGTTGGTTTGAATCTTAGACATCATAAATTCCCAACAATTAACGGCTGGAACCTGAACCGATTTAGGATGATTTCAAGGGGTTTGGCTTGGAGGGTTTCAGCCAAGATGCAGCATGAAGCAAATCCGCCGGGCTCCAACTCACCTCCAGCCCTCCAGGCGGCTGAGCTCGAAGTCATCATGATCAAGGGACGTTTTTCCCTTGGCATTTTGACAACATGTGCTTCAAAAACTTTGTTAAAATAAATTGAACTCTGCTTCAGCACTTGGCACATTCAACATCTATTTGCAGTACCATTATTAGCTGCATGTTAATACACGTACATATATATATTACATTATATTAATTACATATCTATAGAGTGCTAACCCGAAGAATTGTTCGAATTCACCCTGTCTCATGTCAGCGCGTTTCATGTGGTCTTCACTTCGATCACAAGGCATCCAAAAACATGGCCAAAGGGCAATGACGTTAAAAGGGTGTTTTCCAAAAACACATGGAACTGTTGTGCCAAAAGATACTATTGAGTAGCTACAATATATCACATTTGATTGTTGTTTTTTCTTGACGGCCCGGAGGAGAGATCAAATAGATCTTTGTTGAATCATAAAACATTGTGTTAATCATTTTGTCTCGCACTGATGTAAAAGATACAAAACATCTAACAGACGTTCCTATCTATGCAGGACATGTCCAAACAGTCCAAACATACGTTTTCATGTTCTGGGAGATATCGCCGCTGCAACTGGGCAGAGTCAAAGGAAAACAATGGTTTGTTGCCAAGGAATAATGGCTACCTTTTTCCAACAATCATGGAAGGCGAAAATGGCCCCTTTGAAGACTAGACTCGTCTTCCAGCAGCCCATGTTAACTTCCATAACTATGGGAGGAAGAGTAATGAGTAATGGGTATTGAATGCGCACTTTACCAATTGGATCCACTTCGAATGTTACAATCTCTACGAGGCGAATCATTCCTGAACCAATTTGCTACCGGGCTTCAGGCTCTATACTCAACTTGATAGATTATTCATGTTTGAAAGATATGTATATATATATATATAGAGACATAATCATAAAATTGACATGTATATAAATATATGATATGTGTTTTTTTTGAATTATATATCTAACAAAATGCCCTGATTGACATACATGTATACAGATCTTTTCTTTGCCGAATCTACCAGATATACTGTATCCTTTCCATAGCATTTAGCATTGGTTAGAGCCGACATGTGCGCGAAGCAGTTTCTACTGGCCAAAGTTGCCGTTCACGTCACCGAAGATCGGTGCATGATCCTGCGATTTTGAACTTAGATACCTGAGGATAGCTGCTTGGCAAAGTGGGGTATAGCTACGTGATCATGTGGTTAATTTCCCTGGCAATGAATGTGTGCGTGATTTTTTGTTCACTGTATGAATAGACATACTGTTGATGGAGGAAATCCTGCACCACCTGGGATGTATAAAACTCTGTAAATAATGAGAGATCTACCATATCAACTGGTGCAGGATTTCTTCCAGCATTGTTTGCCTGATGGTTTTCGGTGCCGTCCACACTCACACCCTGTTGACATGCTAGATTACACAACAGCACATGTTGCAGGTTTCTGTGATTCAAGTGTTTGCAGTTTTGTGTACACATGCATTATGTCTATATTATCGCAGAGGCACATTGCCTGCTTCATAACGAGATCCATCGCAAGATACCCTTGGAAGATGCATCTCAAATCAAGAGGCCAGTTCCGCGATTGGTAACTATACCACACTGAGTATCCACATCATTGCCATGAGCCTCAGGGATGTTCAATTTCTGCAGAGGAAAAGTGTGTGTGTGTGTGTGTGGGCCCATTACGTATAGATATCAAAGTGAGGTACATGAGGTACTGTTTATGGACGTCCAGGAAAAGTTAATTGGAATATTAGGATGGCATGGTTATAAAAGACGGGTCAAGGACATCAAATTATTTACATCTATCCATGTAGTATGCCAACTTGTAGAACCATATAGTTGTCCATCTATCAACTATGGCGAAAATTTTGATGTTTTCTTGTAAGAGTGCCCATTTGACTACTCCATGTGGCAACGGGGTCCTGGAAATGATCGGTCATTGAAATTTTCAGGTGTGCACATCGAAGATGTTCCGTGAAAATGACAAAAATTCAATTCCAGGATGGATTTGGCGTGCTGAACATGTTGATTCAATCCTTTTGCAAGTGGATGAAAAATCTGGTGGTGTGGTTTTTATAGGCGCTGGCTTGTCCCAGAATGTATTTCATGATTCCAGAATGTACAGGTACAGGACTATTTGCTAGTTCAGCTGCTTCCCCTCAACTTTTAGCCATTTTTGGCCATAAGTTTCGCTGATGAGGGGGCTTCAAGACATCCTGGAACGTTTTCGAAATACAGGATACACCGACTGTTCTGGCCTCCAGGGGATCTACGTGTTGATGCACAAAGCGGATATGGGTGATCTCATTCGTTTGATTCCCAAGCAGGCATGCTGTAGAGGGTTGGAGTTGGGCGTTTGGTGTGGAGTTGGGCGTTTGGTGTCCCTGGTGTTGTTTCAGAAGATTCAATGGACTAGGTGATTTTTCAGAGAAGGTTTTTTTTGGCCGACGATCCATCAAACTGTATAACTTTGGATGCATCATATATACATATATATAATATAATTAATGATATATGTTATTTTAAAGTATGAGGTTGGCGTATAGTCAAGTCGTTCAGTCTTATTTGAGGATCAACACACAGTTTCTTAGGCGGAAGATGTTGTGCAAAAATCTGGAATCAATCATATGAAAGAGTTTCAACAACCATTGGATCAAGGGTTTTGGTTTCTCGAGAATGTTGTTTGGTTGTTTCAAGCAAATAAATAGTGTGACCAGCAAAAGATTATCCTTTGGGTGCTGCACATTTTATTCCATCGTTTAAAGAGAGAACATTTCAAGATCAGATGCTTTTGGGCTGGGACCGGATTTTTTGAGACTGTTGACCAAGTGACTTACCCAAGTGTTCAGTTCAGAGAATGTAAATAGGTATATTTTTGGACATCATGTGATCCAAAAATCCCTAAAGTTGTTGGTTCTAAGCCTCTAAGCAGGAGTTGGATGTGCAGCATGCACATCCTCATGCCATATCATTTTACGATGACTTGTACGACATCAATCCCCGCAGTTTTGTTGGAGACTGAATGCCAAGCCAGTGCACCATGTTACTTTTCGACTAAGGTGTCTTTTCACAGAACAAGAGCTTCAATTCCTGCAAAAGTTGCAAGTGGATCTATAATGATCTATAGTAATCCGGTGTTCATAAACAATGGTTAAGAAAGAAAACACAATGATACTGTTGATGGCTGAACTCCTGCACCACCTGGGATGTAAAACACCCTATAAATCATGGGATAAACTACCAACCTCAACAGGTTAGCCGGATTTTTCCAACCTTCAGGAGTCTTTCCAGCGACAACTCAGTGGTGCCGCCACCAGAGCCTCCCTGCAGATCTTTTATCCATGTTTATGGTGGTTAAGTAGTTAAGTAGGAAACAAGATAATTCAAAGTGGGATCTTGGTTTCAAATTTGTTTGTCAAAGTATTTCTTGAGCACCTAGAATGTAAAGAAATGGGATGTTTCGTGGGAAGGATGCAGTGTTCTAGAAGTATCATGTACAATAAGTAAAAGTGAGTGGACATATGAAGCTGTGTTTATTTCTACTTGTGTATTTGGTATACATCATTGTCTTGTTTATTTGTTCCATAGTTTCAACACTTGAAATAGTGGGAAACATGGCCTTCGAAGATGAAAAGTAGGGGTGAAGGATGTACGGATAGAGATATATACTATACAAATATGTATAATATATTATTATATATATATATCTATTTATTCGTTTTTATAGTTATATTTTTTCATATTATGCGTTTATTATACACGAATGATGCGTTGGCATTTGGTTTTGCGTGTTGCCTCTTTTGAGGCCTTCTTGCACGCATTTGCCGGATCAAGCAATGCTGGAATGACAGCAATTGAATCAATGTTGGTAAGAACTCTAACACCGGTCTTTCCTTAAATGTCAACGTTTTCAACTAGCTGGTAGCTAATACTTTCTTACCCACGTGGCGAAGCAAATCAAACATAGAAAGAAATAGACGTTGAAGTTTGGATCCAATGGTCCCATGCAGGCGAAAGCTGTTTCAAGGGACAGGTGGCAAGGTTGATTCACTTGAAGGTTTCATAGGCACCCTGGAATTTGCTCAAGAGACGAATGACCAAGGGACTTAGTGATTTACCAGTGGTGACTTTGACAACCTGTTATGAGCATGGGCTGCCAAAGTCAACAATGTTCCGTTCCTTTCAACAATAATTTACATGCTCGATTTTCATGTTGGCATCAGTGGGTGTTGTGTAAGGTGTTCAAGTCTCTACGTTTACATATTGAATGCGAATGATGGATGTTGTCCTGCAATGTTAGTTTTACTAGAGGCTGTTCTCAGTTGCTACTTGGTTTCATACAGCGGTCAAGATGTGTTGATATGTACAAACGCAAAGCAATTCAAATCGACACCTGGAAGGCAGATTTCATCCCTCCAGTACTCACTGTCACCATTGGCTTGGTGCAAACCTACAAAACTCCTACAACGCATCCTTACCCTCAGCTCGTTTTGCGAAGGTTGCGAAGGTTGAAACATTGGAGAGATCCATACCTTCCTGGATGCCTCTGAAGAATCCTGTCCCTCCAGGAACATCGAAAGATCTTATATATGTAGGGGAAGAAAACGCTTCCATCCCCACCCAGTGGCATAGCACCAAACTGGAGCAATGTGTTTTTGATGTTTGGAGTATGGATTTTTCGGTGCTTAGGAGGTACCTGAACTTCAAAAATCGCCCAACTTTATTCGCTTGAGTTTCCGGACAATGGACTAGCTGGCTCCAGTTCGGCCAATTACAGAAGTTACCACCGATAAGGAAACTGTGCCTTGCTGTCATACTGCACCCTTACTCTATCAAACTTGCCAGGTTCATTTAACTACACATATGTACTGCACAGAATACACCATGTGCACACTCATGTAAATCGAGAAATTTGTGGCCACACTTTGCCCAGAACCAGTGTTTACCCGGAAATTGGATTCAAACCACACCATTGCAACAGGGGAATATACATGGATTGCTGGCCCTTTGATTCAACGCCATTACCTAATCCCTAGAGACATGAAATGTTCCGACTCAGGATGCCAACTTAAAACTCTGTGGTCAGCAATTTATTAAATGAAACCACAAGGGATTTGAAAACAACAAGATGATACAAGATGTATATAATTATATAGATATGTTTAAAACCTTGAAGCTGGAGAGGTGAATTATTCTATATATGATATGAATAACATGTATATATGTGTATATATATACACACATGGTTAAAGCTTTTGTCCACGCGCTTCCACATGGAGTACTCTTAGTGGCGATTCCGATATGTTTGCCTACATTTACTTGCAGTGACGACCTCCACTGATGGCGCAAGTATGCTGCGTCGCAGCTGGCCCTTGCGCGGACGCAGCAGCAGTGCAACGCCCCGTGGCAGTGGGCCATATCCCAGGTGAGTGGAGCATCCAGACATAGCTGCGTAGTAGGCAATTGTGTGCTCGATGCATACTTCTTTCTATGGATATACGATATAATCCAACAAATATCAAAGACCAAATACGTACGTCTATGATCCTATCTTTCTAGTGATTCTAGTTGGATGACCCATACAATCACTCAGGATACAAACATTTAAAGTAATAGTTACTAGTTTTCGTGTAGTTCTTTTTTTCCGGCTGAGGTCAAGACAAGAAGTCATGATGTCATGATCAGAAGAGGGTTGGGGTTGTTTGCCAAATCATGGTGTGTTTTTTTGCACCTTCAGGAGGTCAAATCGGGTACCATTGAAGCGGGTTTGGGGCGAAACCCGTTGGGGCGAGATGGGGAAATCAATCCCAAAAACTACAGTCCTTGGGGCTTTTTGGATGCGGGGTGACCCCGTGGATGTTCAGAAGTAACGGTTTCGGGGGGTTTGGTCAAGTGTGGGATGAGTATAGAAATAGTTGTGTTATGTTGGCAGAGGTTTTTTTTGGCATAATTGTGGGAGTCCTACGTTGATGTTTTATGGGTGGGTTTCCCTGATGGGCATATTTGGCTTACCCATTATATATGTTGGACTGCAAGTAACTCCATGTAACTCCTGTTTCTCTTGACAAATGTGTTTTGCAATCCATACAGGTGTGAGCCCGAGAATGTTGCTGCTGCCAGGCCAAAGACCGCTGCACGGTCCAGCCGTGCTTCCCCGGCACGTGCCGAGCTGCCATTGAATGCCTTCGATTTGGAGGCCAGACAAAAATATTGGGATGTGTGGAAATCAGATAGGTACACATCAAGTACTGCCATGGTTGTTATTGATTTGGAGGTCAGATTTTTGCATGTTGATAGATTGGAGCAATATGTTTTGGCTTCTACGGCACTCTACTTTACAGTACCTCTCTATTTGCGTATTGTATGTAGACCACAATCACTACGTTCATTGATGGTGTTCAACTCAAACTTTGTTATTGTAAGTTCAGGTCGTCTTCCAAAAGATTATCGGTAATTATCGAGATTCGAGTGCTACCATCTTCCACAGCGTACACACAAGAAAAAAATCAATAGATCAGATGTTGCCAGTTCAAGATTCTTAGTCAATCATAGTCAATCAACCAGGGACCCAATTGAAAATGAACTCAGACATGTCAAGTGAATTAAGTTGGCAGATGCTTCATTTGGGCAAGGTCCGTGCTTCTGCTAGATTCATAGTATACATGTTCTTATTGAAGAACAGGCTTGGAAGCGATATGGGTGAAAGCGACAAGGTGATATATTACCTCAGGTACTCCATGTGGTGTTTACCTTGAGAGCTGCGATGCATTTTTCTTCTCCTGATGGAAACCTGGTGCATTTGAGTATCGTCATACCCTACAAGCGGAGGTTTTGCATTCTCTGGTAGTCGCCGCAGTGGTAATACAGACCCTTCATAAGAGGATTCCCTTACCCAATTACCCAATTCAATTGAACCTATGGAGGGTCAAATTAGATTTTGATAATGACATACAATCATGTTGTATGATGCACTCAACGCATGCAGGTGGATGATGATGATGATGATGATTATGATGATGATGATGATGATGGTCATGGTCATGGTCATGGTCATGATCATGATGACGATCAGTGAAATATTATTCCAGCATTTTTCAACTCCCCCAAATATCATCGATTTGGTACCAAGAAAGAAGCATCCAGACATCCAGATACTACCATTGATGGCCCTTCCATGCATACAAAGCTGCAACTCATGTGATTGGGAGCGATCCGCAGTTGCTGAAAGCCCTTGTTACATTCCATCAAAAATTGATTTGTCAACTGGGGACCCAACAATAGTGATTCAAATTCATATTTTTTAAAGGATAGTTGTTCATGTTGTTCACTGTGAGATCATAGATATCCTTTTCTCAAACCAATTTCTTAAAAAAGATGAACGGATCGTATAAAATCCTTACCCCAATACCATCCATGTATGGTATATTTACCTACATGTGGTTGATTTTTACGGTACTTGTAGGTAAATATAGCATATATACGGGAATCTATATGGGTACTATAGTCGCTAGGATCAACTTGCCCGTCGAGCTTGTTTCGAGGCCTCTGAGCTGGGTCCTTTCGCTCGGCGTTTGGGACGGCTGACGAAACCAACGGAGGAGGTAGCACCCGTGAAACGGTGGGTCGTTGGGGGGTTGGAGTGGTGGTCATTTGTGGGTGATGTTTATAAACATATGCTGTGGGTTTTATAGTTTTATTCGTAGATGTTTCGTTTAGCTTAGTTGAAAGTGGAAATAGATTGGTGAAGGTTGTTTACTCGTACCAGGATGTTGGAGTGTGTTGATTGAGGTCTTTTTAATCCGAGGAATATACGTAGATTCTTATTAAATGGTGGTTTGAACATAATTTGCTGGAACCCCCCTTCTACCGTACTGAAGTTTTGGAGTTTGACAAAGCTTCTTTTCGCAGATTGGTGGGAGCCACCAACTAGTAACTAGTCATAGCTAATTAGCCCAAGTTCAATACAGGAAATTTATGGAAATGTGGAATTAGTGGTAGTGGAGGCAAAATAGAAAACATTACCATTCTGATACAAGGGTCGACAAGTGGAATGTGTGGTTGCTGATTGGTCTATTTAATTATTTAACCTGTTCATACATATGTATATATATATATTTATTGTTTTTTTGCATTTGTGTTAATGTGCATTTGCTTGTATGATATGTTTACCGTCTTTCCTTTACTTTGTGTATAATATGTGTGCCTTTATGCACTTCATCCCCTTTCCAGGCTAGAAAAAATGGAGAGGGTATATCTTCACTTAAGACACCGGTGTCTGGACACCAGGCATGGGCATCGCTGGCCTTCCAAGCTCAAGGCTTAGTGACGCATTTGCAGCCCTTGGAGGCGAGCAAACCCAGGTTTTGAGCCGTCGGAGCATGGGGAGCCGGAGGCTTTCCCGGAAGATCCTCACTATCCTGGATCCTAAATATTAAATGCCAAAAGTTATGACTTCATAAGAAGCTGTCAATGAGATGGGACACCAGTGAACATACACATTTCTATATTATTTAAATATTAACATATTTTGTGTGTGTGTCATTGCATTTACACACGTATACTGTGATGCCCATACTATATATGTTACGAACTTGAGATGTTGTCACAGTATCATATCATAGATGTGATTGAAAGTGATGTTGTTTTGATCTCATACTGTATGTTTTTTTAGTGCGATGACTCCAAACTGGGTGTCCTTTAATCCTGCCTAACTGACCAAGGGAAATTCGGAGCTGTGATCAATGATATTGATGGTGCCCAAAACATCAGTGTGCAAAAAAGGCATTTGTTGATTCCTTGATGTCATCAGCCAACCGACGGTTGAGTATTAGTTTGACATATAGGGACAGGGTGTAAAACAATTGAATCATTTGCTTTCTCTTTCATGCTATCCGGAGAGCGTGTCCCCGCAATCTGTCATTGTTCTTATTTTTTTGAATGCCTCCAATTGTAAAATTATGGTTGAGAAACCCAACTCCGGTCAGGTGTACACCATTCTGCGTTCCATGGCTGAAAGCGGCGTTCTCACCAGGTGGCAATGGTGGGAATTTGAAGCCAGGAAGGACGAGATTTCTCGCTGGAAACCATTGTGATGAGTAGCTATCAGATTGAAGATTCCAGAACTACAGGATGAACAACACAAGTATTGATTTTACCACTCCATATGTCATTTGTTAGGAGTCATACTACGTTTTTTCTGGTTTTTTCATATCCTTTTCATTTTTTTTTGGATGTTACCCAAAGCTGCACTTAGTTGAACCCGTTTTCCTTACTAGAAGGCTTCCAAGTTTATACCCGACGTTTAGGAAGGAAAAGCCCTCAGAAACTCAGATCCAATTTGGAGGTCTTGGGGATGACTAGGGGTCAAGGGGTCTAACTACAACTTGCAAGTGTAGTTGTCAATCACGGGAACCATCAGGTGCAGCAAACGCGATATGTGTGGATATTATTTTGTTTGCATTTGCACCCAACGTCCTCCATTAAAGATTGGAACGTTGGCCAAACAGAAAGAAGGTGCGCATATAAAGTGTGTTCCAAGGAGGTTCTGAATAGACTCTGACACTGTTAGTCCAAGGAACAACGCTTTGTTTTCGTGTATATTTACATGACTCAATCGAAGCTGTATATAGCTTTACCCCACCTTGGTTTGAGGAATCCTTACAAAAAGTAATAACATTTTCCGAAGTTTCCCTTGAGAAAATAGACAATTGTTTTTCAAGATCCCAAAATGTCATTGTATTATACTTATCGGACTGGTTAAAGGTGACTTTTTGTTTATCCTTCCAGCACGGTAAACCAGCATTTGGGAAGTACATTTGATTTTTCCAACCATCTTTATAAGTCAGCATAGTTGTGTATTGATGATAGTTATAGGCTAAGTCACTTAGGTTGGATTCCACCTCATTGATTCGTATCTTCATAGATATGTACAAAGATCATGGCTCCTGTTCCCATCTCATCCCAACAAAAAAGACTTCCATTGAGATCTGAATCCCCACTGCCCGACTCCACCCGGACATCCGCATTGTCAGACTCCACTGGTAGGTTCACTACTTGTGGTGACACGTTGATGTCTCACTTGGCTCTACTGGCCACGGACGGTGCGCAGCAACGGAAGTGGCTTCGACCGAGAAAGGCTGGACACTAGCACAAACAAAAAATGAATGAATATGTTACCATAATTTTAGAGCATGTCTCTCAAAGTATGACAAGGAACAGTTTCTTTCAAACGTGATGAAATTTTGGTGGTGACTTCGCCATGATCGCCAGGTGGTGAGTTTGTGGGTTGTCATGGACCGAGTAGATATGCTGGCGCCCTTGAAGGACATCCACAGAAAATACACAGATGCCATTTTGAACCAATAAAACATGAGAATGCCAAAACAGCACTCCAATGGATTCGAGTGATCTTAGTGTTCAAAAGAATCAAATAGGGTTTCAATGGGTTTCAAATATGTATGAAGTTTGAAGTTTTATACATAGAAAACGTATATGAACTTCTGAGTGACTTTTGATTTGCCGTGTGACATGTATGGAAACAAGTGTATCCGCTTTTCCAATTTGAAGATGCAAGATGAATCTATGTCAGAATGTGACAATCTATTAACAAACGATCGTGATAAAATGGTTTGACATGCTTTGGATTTGTTCCATATACGTTACGTAGTGACTCCAGTTATGAAATTTCACCATTTGCAACATGATTTTCCGTTGAATCCACCCATCAAAACGTGGACGTCAACTTCGCTCGAAAAAAACCCGGCAAAAAGTCGTTTTTTTCGATGTCGAAGGATGCATCGCAGTATTTCCAGAAGGAGTTGGTTTTTGCCTCCAAGGTGGAGGCGAGTTACGTTGTGGTTTTCCCGCCGGTTCCGCATCCCGGGATTTCTTGTTTCGAATACCTTCACCCGGGATCCATTGGACGAGTAGGGATGTAGGTCCCGATCGAATAATGGGAAATCAGGATGCATGAAAAACAAAATTTAACCTCTAGTGAGTCGCCAATGGATGGCGTTTTTTTGGCATGTTTACACTGAATCACTAAAGGGTGATGTTTGTTTCGGGATGTTTTTACACCATCGGCGGCGCATTGACTTTCGAACAGTTCCATGGGGGTGGCTCGGTGGACAGCAGTTTCCATCTAAAAAAAATCCCATGGGATTTTGCAAAGCAATGATGAACATTTCATGGAACTGCAAGCAAATATGGGGGGTTTCCTAAAATGGTGGGTTTTTCCCCCAAACCATCCATTAAAAAATAGGGTTTTCCATGAAAAAAACCATCCATTTTGGGGTACCACTATTTTTGGAAACACCCATATGTTGGCAAGATTTCTGTCCATTTGCGAGGTTACCATTCCAAAGTGGATCCGTGGATCCCTGTCCCACATTGCCAGTGGAAAGAAAATTCGTGATGGACCCCCAAACAGACAATTAAGATATATTGTTTGAGAATGTTTGAGATACACCCGACTCCGGTATACAGGTGCACAGTTTTTTTTGTTTTATGAGATCGCATACCTGTATGTTTGAAGATGAAGATGTTACCTGTACTTTCGATTGCCGAGGACAGTCCAACATTTACATTGTATATATGGACACATGCGTATGTGGGTGCGTATATATATTATATATATTCATAATATAAATACAACATGCGCATATGCTAGGCTTCTCCGCTGCCAAGTTCCCACTGACTACTATGCGCCTCATGGTAGGTGGTTGCAACCTGCATTAACTTGGTTAACTTGGTTTATAAATCTTCTAGATGGGGTTTCTTTACACCAACTTTCCAGCTAGTTCACAGCTACCAGCTACTATCAAGGATCCCCTAAACCCATCCCAACTGTCTCTGAAAACGGCCCGGGGATTCGTGCCAGAAAGCACCGTTGGGGACACCAAGACGAGAACTGTTTCTGGCCTCGGCTTTTTTTGTGGCGGCCGAATTTTGCTGGCTCTTTCTCTTTACATCCCTGGCTACTCCTCAACACTACCCTCCTTGAACCTATCTGAAACAATTGTCAGAAAAAGCTTGAGCTTGATTAACCTGTTGCCAGGTGATATTCAGCAGGAGCGATAAAAAGAGGGAGAAATGAGTCGTATTCACATGTAAATGCGAAGCTCACGTTCAAACAGCCAAAATGAGCGCAATCAAATCCCGAGCTCATCACTGGGTAGTTGAAGGGTAAGTAGTAGGGATGTTTCCTTTTGTAGTTTGCTGGTTTCTTTCTTTCTTTCCTAGGGACCTATTTTTCCTGGGAGTTGTAGAAGCTGTGGACTTTAAGAGAAAGCCCAGGTCCGATGATCGTGGCCCCTGGCTTGATTGGTTGGAGCATGACCAAGCATAGATCAGATGGAGTTGAGGTTTGCTTGACCATAAATAGTATCCTTGCTTTTCCCACAGTCTCAAACTTCTGAACCATAAAGTGCAATAGGTCGGTTTGACATTTAGGGCCCTCAAGCAATTGATTGGTGCCCTTATGCAGGGAAAGATGTCTGTAATATCCCACACCATACAGTGAACGCTGTCAGAGGTAAACGTGATGAAACGTCGGATATTTATGAATTTTGCTTACTGTGGGCATGGCTTGGTATGTTGGATGGTTCATCTAAGATAAGTCGGATGTAGAAATAGATCTGCCATGCACAGTAAACACGTGGAAAACACCTTGCGGCCTTGGAATGCTGTTCTGGGTGAAAACGCGGCAGCGGGCAGAAATTGCAGGTATGTCCCACACAAAGCGACATGCAAGTCAAAGCCAGCTAGATTTGGACAGATTTTTGTTTGGCCTCCCCAGAAAGAGTCCAGATTTTTTTTTCCATGATCTCGTGTTGTTGTTTGTATGTAAATTCTCGTTCATAAGCTGGCAAACACCCAGGAAAAACTGTGTAGGTTTAAACAAATGCATCAGCTGTGTTTCAAAGAATTGACACCCTCGAAATTCGAGCCCCCTCACCCCACCATAGCTTACCCAACACCCCCAACCTGACCCTCACCCTCACGGCGGACTAAACGCCGATCCGGGGAATTTCCTCCCATGCGCCTCGTGCGGCGAAAGCGACGTCATGGGCGGAAGCAGCACCAAGTGTCGCAGTTGTGCCTTGGGAAAAAAGATTCATTGCCAGTTTCGGGGAGGAGATGCTACCCGTTTGGAGCCGGTGGTTTTTCCGACCATGAGGTGATTACTGAGTTAGTTGGAGCTACCAGTAGTGCTGCCATATTAAGCCGGTTGAGTATGTTGGGCCTGATTTGGAAGGAACAGAGAGTGCAGTGCTTCCCATCTCATTTCCCGCCACCATGCTTACTCACAAGAAGAGTTGGCATTTCTATACTGTCATTTCTACTACTCCGCCATACTCGTCAAAATCATCATGGAAGAAAGGGAAGCAGAACATGACTTTTGTTTGTACAGGAAACTATACTAAGTTGCCTTAGTTCGAGACATCAGAGGAACATCCAAAATTCCAAGGGACCATGTTTATGGGAAGAGCAACAAAAACGAAGCAACTCAATCAACCTGCCAACAAACCACGATGGCATCCCTTCTACCTGATCAAAGCGGATCTCACTAGAAATCTGAGAAGATTTTAAGAAAACCTTCAGGTGAGAACTACAACTACAACGAGGATGATGCTGCTGGTCTTCCAGGCAAAAAGGGCATTTCAGTGACTTATCAAACGATGCTGCAGAGTCTTATAGAGATTGCAAGCAACTGTATTGAGGATGGAAATCCCTAGCCAAAACATTAACCTTGGCAGAAAGATAACCAACATCCTTTTTGTAGGGTGAAATCATCAAGTAAGTCATGAGAAACAGAAACACTTTAGCGCCAGGTGTGTCGATTGCGGGCACCCCCGATTATTTGTCGAGTCTCTTGTCCGCTGGGAAAGTTGGTGGCAAATGTTGATCTAGACCTGCATACTGATGGCGGTTGATAGTTTTAACATGGTTTAACTATTCTTTTGCATTTTGAACCCGAAAATTGTAGAAGTTTTCTATTTTCGAATAGTTGGCTCAACCACCCAGAAACTAGTTTGGTCTCTTGAATAGCACTGGTTTAAATCTTAAATGTACGTTGCATTTCACATACCATTGGTAATACCTTACTTGGGGCTTGCCGGATTCTTGTCCAATGGTACATGTTGCAGACTTTGCCACTTTTTTGAAGGGTGTAATTCTTCCAACTTGATCACAATATATCAAAAACTACATTTGAGGTTAGGGAAAGTACGTTTTTGATTGAAAAAAAATGCTATAAACCACCCGAAAAAAAATGGCACGGATCGCTTCGCTACGTTTCGTGACACGGTAAGAAGCTTGAAGCCATGAAGCCCTGGGGACACAGTCCTCGTGTCAGCCAACTCCTCCATGGGGGCGGGGCTGTGGTGGTTGGGGTTGGGAGTGAACTCAGAAGATTTTTGCGAAGAGGATATGGGGGTTGCCTAAAATGGTGGTAATTACCCTCCAAATCATCAATTATTTATAGGGTTTTCCATGAAAAAAACCATCCATTTTGGGGTACCCCTATTGTAGGAAACCCCCATATCATCAAAACCGAATTCACTCCATTATATACTCAACCGGCACAAGTTTGCGCGGGACCTGGATATAAATTTAATAGATTTGATCATTGCCAACACTTGCTGTGACATGTGTGTGCCCTTTCAATTAGATGCTCAAAGAAATTCAGGGATAAGCAAAGCCCTGCACATTTTCATCGCTAATTCTTTCTATGCATTTCCCACGGGGTTTTTCAGTCCCCCGGGACATGAATCCTTTGCATCAGAAATGAGCCGGCTGAGCTGTGTGAATTTCTCAACCGTCATCCAAGGCACCCCACCAACTGAAAGCCTGTTGGGGAATCTGAAACGAAGTTATCACCTGGTGAGAATTCAGCGGTGTTTCAACGAAAAGCTGCCTAGAAGCATCACCCCATGTTCAATTCAATCCAGCAGACCGTTTTGAGATCGGTCGTTTGCCCCCAAAAAACCCAGTGGATTTTGTTTGAATTTTAGCCCACTCTTTGATCCCCGCGTAAAAAAGAAGACACTTAAGGATCTTTCAATGGGTCATAAAAACAAAAAGACATCCCAAAAAGACAATGTGTAGTACAGTATAATGAAGATAGGTTTTTTAATCATCATATGATATATCACCAATCATAGGACCCGTCAGTGAATTCGGAAATCCAATGGAAGTCCTCCTGTCACACGAGCTCTCAGATTATGATGACTCCCCAACTCAGAAGATGTCGGATGTGCGGTCCTCCGAGCCTTAGCCATGAGGGGATGTTAACGTGGCGACGACTGCAGAGGGAGAGATGTGAAACAGAAATACTGAAGGCTTGTTGGTTTTTGGGAAATATTGTGTAATGTACGAAGCATCAATGAAACTCTAGATAATCTCTCTATATATATATATATAGATGAAACTTTGTGAAGAGGGGTGTTTTGGAATTTCCGAAGGAAAGTGGTTTGAGATGCATGAGGGAGAAGCTTTGACAGACATCCGGGAACCCATTATTTGATGTGAACTGAATGTTGAGTTGTGAACCTTGAAGATGGATTATTCTGAGAATGAAGAGAACTTCTATCAGCGAAACTAAATTACACAAATCATTTGAACTCTTGCTGACTAAGTGTTTCTTTCACGGTTTTGAACATACGATGGTGCTTGACTTGTTGCCACACGTTTTGATTTTGCCGCACTATATTTGGGGCGTTGTGCATTGTTTTGTTGGATGATGATACCTTGCTAGGTACAATTAATTTGTTGATCCGTTTGAATATACTTATGCTTAGCAGCCCAAGTTGCTAGTATGACTTTTCAACCTGTTCAACATTCATAAGGCAAACTGTATGGACACTGATATGTGACGTGTGGATAGACCTCATATATTGGCAGACATGGAATTCACCATACCATACCATATTTATAAACAGACAGTGCAGTACGATGCAGTATGTTGCTTGCAATTTATAGGCAGTCTAGTCTACGTTTGCAATTTATATGCAGTCTATGTCTACCAATATGTACTGCAACACTGTTTTAAGTTTTAAACATAATATATTATATTATTATGATGTATGATAGTCTCATTTGTGCATCATACACTGATGGCGTTATGCAGACAAATTTATGGTTTATTTCTCAAAAAACTTTGTGTACAAGTATGATTCAAAATGATTCATCATACCTGGACCCTCAAACTCGGGATGCCAAATTAGGATGGGACTTGGGGTGCCCTTGCCGGTGGCTCCGAGGACACCTCCCCGGCCTTCAATACGGGCTCCCCAACAGGGGGCGAAGCTGAGGAGGACAGCCCGCCCAAACAGCCCAAAGCGGAGGTAGTTGAGCAGGTTGGAACGGTAAGGACATTTTTTCCCAAGATTCCGCTCTAAGATATTTGTGTTTTTGATGTGTAGAAGCAACTTGAAAAAAGGTAATCCCCTCGCAATCGCCAATGTGAAATGTATCAAGAGGTAGCAAGCCAGTCGCCAAATCTGAATGGCCTTCAATTTCCCCAAACCTGCACGTTGTGATGTCATTTTGGAGACTGCTCTGACATTCTTGCACAGTCCCAAAAATTACAGCACGGACTGGCACTGGCTAGTGGCCTTTTGCGTGGAAACAATGCCCTCCCACAACATTCAAATTGTGGGCGATGGAAAGTTTTTGCACGATTGTTCTTGAATCAGATCTGGTGTTTTAAACTCAAAAAATGAATAAAGATGACAACACCTTTTTTCAGTACAGTCCCGCACCTTCATTGTTGTTTTAGGGTTTGTAGGGATAAGGAGTACAGACTTGTCCCCTCCCGAAAACTAACATGGAACTCCCAATACGCATCGTTTCTCGATGATTTTCCTTTATTCCATTTCAGGTTCTATGCTAGTTTTTTTGGAGGCGTGACCAAAGTGAATCATGCCTGGGTATCTCTGAACTTGAGTAGATAACCATTGTATTATAAGGGAAATGATAGGCAGATATGCGGGCCACGTTCGCCATGGCTAGTAGTCACTGATCATCCATTACATCCATTAACGCCGGGTATTGCTTTCAGGACGTGGATTGGCTACAGAAAGTGTCCGAAAACTCGGCGACTTTTGTGGATGGACAGATGAAAAGAGAAACTTCTACAAGGTACTAAATTCACGGCTGGACACAAAGAATCTGCTACATTGGAAATTTCTTATTCCAATCATTTTGAGGATCCAGATTTAATTTGGACGGGGTACATTTGGTGTAAGTCATCAGTTGCTGGACACAAAGAATCTGCTACATTGGAAATTTCTTATTCCAATCATTTTGAGGATCCAGATTTAATTTGGACGGGGTACATTTGGTGTAAGTC
This sequence comes from Breviolum minutum Mf 1.05b.01, assembly GCA_000507305.1. Taxonomy (NCBI): domain Eukaryota; class Dinophyceae; order Suessiales; family Symbiodiniaceae; genus Breviolum; species Breviolum minutum. Next base: position 326,258 of record DF239451.1, on the reverse strand, counting down.
ATCAGTTTGTGCATGCATGGGTAAGCCTTATGATGAGATTATTTGAATGCTCAGGGAACCACAATTTAGGGAATGAAGAAAATCTCTGCGGAAAGGTGCCGTTGTTTTAAGTGACGTGTTTTTTTTGTTTTTCGATTATATAGAGCGCTTCACAGAGTCATTGCAGGGTCCCTCGGCTTTCACACAACTTCAGGTGGATTCCAAAACCGTTTCAACACTGTGCTACTCCGACATTCCATGTTTGATTCTCTTGCCCATGGATCATCAAGTTGGACTCTTGACGACCCATATGCAGAATGCAGTTTGTGTAAAGAAAGAAACATAGCGACACCAAAAACTAGATGACCTACTGTTGGTGGAAGAAATCCTGCACCAATTGGTATGTAGTTTATCCATGATTCTCCCACTATTTAAAAGATTTTATACATCCCAGGTGGTGCAGGATTTCTTCCATCAACAGTAGGGAACTAGATGCCCGGACCTACAGCATTGCTCAATCTGATATGTTGCCTCACTGACACTCCTACCTACTTGCTCGTCATGTTGTGTGTGTGTTTGATATGTTAAACACTGCATAGAGTATATAATCCTATCTTGAGGTTTGTTTACTTTTTCCATAGTGTGATGAAATTCAGGATTCGGGAGATCCCCTGAACTGTTGAAAGATCCTGATTTCATTTAAAATAATGGTGCAAAGTTGTTTGTTGGACTGTGATGGAAAATCTTCCCAGGTCTCCAATGATGGGAGTGAAGAATGCCAGCGAGTTTAAGGAGAGGGGACAAACGCCCTGAGATGTGGTGACAAACGCACACCGAGATGTAAATGGACAGTCCGGACCGTACCCTTAGGAGGGAACTGAGTTTTTTGTGGAGGAATTTTAGAATGTATCTTGATGTATATAACACTAAAAGGATCTAACTTTCAACAGGAAAATTGACGTGTTGCCGAAAAATATTGCCAAGTTATCGGAGTGAATTCCCATTCGGGCGCTCCCTCCCCGTATCGGTGGCCACCAGGAGGCGTTTTTTGTACATGTTTCGTCCGTAGAAACCTGTACTGAGTACTTGCTACTGCTACTGCAAGGGAGAGCACCCCCCGAAAGTTTACGAAAGTAGATGTCACAGATGAGTCAAAAACCCATAGCCAGGAGCAGGACGAATTGTGTAGACAACATTAAAAATTAAAAGTCCATTTTTGTTTGCAGTGGGGAAGGATACATCCCAAATAGTCTCAAACAACGACTTCATGGGCGATGCATCTTTGCCAGCGGATAGTCTCATCGGGATGTAGGGATGGGTAGGGTTTTGCACGGTGATGTTGTTTTTTTGCGACGCTTACACTGCCCTCACACAGATTCTGTTTGTTTGGATTGTTTGGGTTGTGTTATGTTGTTTTGGATACCTGGGTGCGGCTGTGATCAAGGTGGTAGTTTTGCTGGTTGTGATGGTTACGTTAATGACATCTATACTTGGATTGGCTGTGCGATTCTGGCAATTTCATGCAGTGTCATGCAAGTTCAATGGCTGTTTATTGTGACTTAGACTTCAACTTACATGACTGACGATTGCATATCTGATTTGATCATCCAAGTACTCTATGATACTAGTAGTGTAGTCATACATATTTGGTTTGCGAGTCTGTATCACACACACATGCAGACAAAATGACGAGTTGTTGCCACAATATCAATTTGCGGCACCACATATTGCATTTGTGATCATGTGTGATATCGAAGTTGATGTAGAGTTTGTTTGTTTCAAATAATGTGTACACATTTACAATGATATCTAGAATGACTGACCATGAGTTACACCCGCAAAGTTTTAACATGGAACCTAAAAAATGGTTTTGGAAGATGATTGATTTTCTTTCCAGGGGTGTATTCTCAGGTTCCATGTTAGTCTTCCGGGGTGTACCTATATTTGGGTGTTTCCAAAAATATTGGTACCCCCAAATCATCCATTCTTATAGGGTTTTCCATTATAAACCATCCATTTTGGGGGTGCTTCCTGAAAAAAACATAAGTTTTCCTGGGAGAAAAATGTTTCACCCCTATTTTGGCTATATTTGTACCTATATTTGGCTATAATAATGCTTACAGTTTGTTGCTCGTTTCAAAAACTCCTTTCCGGGGTTTGGGGTTTGTTTCTGCGCAGGAACTTTGCCAGCAGCACGGCTTCAGCTCGGATGAACTTTCTGTACTTGGAGGAGGTGTGACTAAAGAAGAAGCGTTTTTAGGGAGGATTTTTAGGGTGAACAGTGAAGAGTGGTAAGTTAGTTGAAGGAATAGAATTAGATATTTTACATGATGATGATGATGATGATGATGATGATGATGATGAGGATGATGATGATGACGATGATGAACGGCTAAAGGTTTCAGAGAAAAACATGATTCTTTGGAAGAATTGGAAAGATCCATTTCTTGGAAAGATCAATTCTTTATGTTGCGTGGTTGTTTCGGTTGATATTTCTGAAAATTGCAAGATGTTCCTGTTTTCTGGATGGACCCTCTGATACCCTCTGAAAAACCGAAGTTTCTAACGACGAGGATGTTTCTTTTGGAGGCACATCTTTCCAACAGGTCATGTCATCCCCTAAACCATCGATCATGGTATGTTCAAAGGTCAAATTGCCCGTAAATCCATAGATATCTTATACGATTATACGAATTATGCGGCAGTTTTTGAAGAAGAAGGTTTGAGTTTAAGAGGACTTGTAATTGGGTATCACGAGGCTGGCTGTTTCCGGAAATGACGCTCATATACATGTCATATATGATGTCTCATATGTTGATGCTGGATTTTGTGCCGGGAATCATGAGCTATTTTCATTTAAGTACGCCTAGTCTTTTGGCTTATAGACATCCTCTAATCAATTGGAAACCACAAGAGTCAGTTGCCGCCATTTGCCGAACAAGAGGTACAATTGATGGCATTTTGGATGCTGAACAAGAGGACACGGGGGGCATGAAAAATGCAAGTTGTGGAGGAGGCAGCTTACCTTCAAAATCCTATTCAGGGGGATACGTTCGTTGAGAGTCCTGCCAACGTTTGAAAGGAAAATGTTCCAAGAAATGGACGTCGACGTTGGTGTTTGATGATGAAATTGCTGTGTAAATAGCAGTTAACGTAATGAAGAGGATCAGTGATCGATAGCAATTTGGATATGTGAAAATCCTATCTTAGTTGGCTTAGTTGTATGTTGAGGGTCCCAGTTGCCCATTGGAAACTGCTAAATCTCTGATGCAGAAACCATTGATCCTGGACATTGAAACGAAGGGATTGAATTCCTTTTTGAACTATTTTTCGAATCTAACCTTCTGAGGTGGTTGAATTCTTTCATTCATTCAATTTTTGATATGGCAAAAGTGTTGATTTCCAATGACTTGAAGTCATCTCTTCAACCAACGACTTGAGGGTTGGCCTTGTTTGTAAACCACGGGAAATCGCTTCTTCAAAACGCCGGACAACCCATACCCATCGTTCGTGACGGAGCTGTGGGGGGGGGCTTTGGCGAAGTGTCCCAGGAACTGAATCGAGAAGAGCTTCGAGTTGAACGAGTTAGTAAAAGAATATCCCAGAAGAAGGTGGCAAGCAGTGGCAACATGGGGGATTTCCAGTTTAACGGCTGAGACACACAAGGACCTAAAAAAAACCGATCGATCTACTGTTGATGGTTCAGAAATCCGGTAAACTCACCAGTTGAGGTTGGTAGTTTATCCCGTTATTTACAGTGTTCTATGTATTCCAGGTGGTGCAGGATTTCTTCCATCAACCGTATCGTTGTAATTTAGTCTATCTATCTATATGTATTTAATCATTTATTTGATTTGTGAATCTCCATAGTTTGCTTTGAAACACATACCAAAAAACAGTGGAGTGAGTGTGGAAAGTTCCTGACCACAGCTAACCAGTGACAACGGCCTAAAAACGTGGCAAAAAGGATGAGGGATGAATCCCATTCAATCTACCACTCCTGTGCTATGAAAAGGTTGAACAACATTTGTAGCCAAATGATGGACTCCCAAACGAAAAAAAAGTCAGAATTCGGTAACTAAAAGATGTGATGTCTTCCAAAAAGACGAAACACATAGAAAAGAAACATCTCAAAACAGATCACGGCTGCATTAGTGGCTTGGTGACTCTACGAAGTGGTTTGTTTTTTTTGAAAGACTGGAGAAACTTGCACCACAAGGTACCCAGTACATCCCAGTACCTGGCATAACTTAACTTCTATTTTTTGGATTGCAGTTTGTAGCTTGGGATACATGTCCCTGCAAAACAGGGCTGTTTTGGCATCCACAGCATCCGCAGTTGGCGGCCAATGCCAGCAAATCCACCGCAGAGAAGATGGTTCGAAATAGCATCCGTCAGCTCAAGGTGCCGCTGATGATGTTACAAGCAGAGCAGTGATTAGCTAGGTGGCGGTTTCAATCATTTTTTATTTTCACCCCTAATTGGGGAAGATTCCCATTTTGACTAATATTTTTCAAATGGGTTGAAACCACCAACCAGTTAGTGATTGAGTCACCCCCCCCCATTTTCCAGTGCTTTAAATCTCCACCACCCGACGATTGATTGGTATGCATTAGTGATGATTATGGCGTGTAGTTCGTTCTGGGAATATTTTTGCTTAGAAACAACAATATAGATGTCGTCTTTGGCCAAATCTTTGTTTGAAAATGTTTGGAAGATCATTTCTCGCTTTCATAGTAGGTGTTTTGTTGAGATGGTATCAGAGTGTATCCACAAAAGAAATACAAGAGTATACATTGTCTCACATTTTGGGCTCTCAAATCCAGCTTTCCTATAGGACTGCATGAATTACTTGAGGTCCAACGGTTTGAGACCTTACCCACTGGTCACCGAAATTTTGCCGGTCGATGGCGGGACCCATGTTTTGACGAGAAATGGTTTCTCATCACTTCGGCTGCATGGTAGCCATATTTGACTATAGCTTACTGGTTTTGCACTGTCTTTTCCCATTGCCAACACCTGTGACTCGAAAACAAGGTGAATGTATATATAGCCTGAAACCAAGGCTCAATCAAGGAAAGTTCCATATCAATAGGACATGACATATCAAGTGGATATTTCTGCTGAAATCTTGGACCAAATGTTTTTTTCGTCATTTCCAAATGTATACGACAATTCCATGAACAATTCCATCAGCAAAAAACTACCGTGCTTGACACGTCCTTCCACCGTGGACCCAGGATTTGGATGGTGAAGGTTTGAAAGCGGAAGTGGAAAAATTTGATGAAGTGCGGCTGCCTAAAATGACCGGTGACCGGTAAACCAATTGGATATTCTCATGTGGATGCATGGATTGATATCGATGTATATGTGTATATATACACCGATTTAGGTCGGTCACTTTTCAAGTGGTCTTAGTTTGGCAATATTGGCCTCCCCCCCCAAAAAAATACCTAGCATTTTACTCCATGAATTTGGAGCATAAAATTTATGATTTCAACCTGACTGGGTGCTGCTTCTTCGCCGTTGAATGGTGATGGTGTTTCATATGGTGAAATTTCCTCTCAGTTGATGGGTTTTAAAACGGTGATTTCAGCTATGATTTTTGGCATGAAGCACAGGTCCAAACAACATAATGGTTTCAAAAATTGGTTCATTTCTATAAGGAATTCCATCAAGGTTTCCTTCTGCGTTTCCCAGGGACCGGTCGGGATGGTTTTGAAGGATTGTGGCCAACTGTGGCCACAGACAACAAATTGGGGAGGGACTATCCAGTAGATATCCGGGTTTGTTTTCAGGTTTGTAATTTGACTCAGTTTGACTTATATATAATATGATATTATACATATATATATATATATTCTACATGCTACTGGTATTTTTGTCATTATATTGAGAACTAGAGGAGCAAATGTTACAAAAAAACGGACCATATGGGTAGATCGCTCCAGTGTTCTTAAGTACACGCTGATGGTTGCCTAACATTCGAAATTCATGCCATATGTTGTTTTCTTATCCCAGGCTGGTTAATCGGAAGGTTTTTGCATGATCCACTGGGTTCATGATCAGTGGTGATCGCAACAGCAATACTTTACATATGAGTACGTTTTTTTACATTTTGTTGCATAGGGATCGATGCGACTGAGAGAAGCCATGGCTACTGACGAATCATTTGTAGATCCATTTTGGATTTGTACAAACCTCGGATTTGTACAAACGGATGCTACTTTAGAGAAAAGCTATGGCTACTTGTCAGCTTTGAAATCAGGAGTTCCTCCCCAATTCAACAGCAGATCAACAGCGGTTGACTCGGTTGATATCCTGGATTTCCCATGATCGCCTACCCAAGCCCAGGGGATCTTTTTTTTCATCAACTCTGTAAAGGCAACCTCCAATGCTGCTGATTCTTCCCATCCAGCTTCAGTGGCATCCAATCTGGACATGGATTTTTTTTTCGGCGACGTTTAAAAAAAACGGTGTTAAAAACGGGACGCCGGAAAGAGACCGGACCAACTTTTTGGAGGGAGGTGCTTCCACAGATCGATGAATGAAGAAGTTCGTTCTTGAAGAGGTGTACTTGAAATTTGCGTTCTTTTTTTTTTTACTTTTTGAACGAAAATGTTGGGATATGAATCCCGAGTCAATGTTTGTATGTTTTGTCAGTTTCGGCCTTCAACCCTCCCCAACTTTTTGATTTCAGAAGCTCCCCAAACCATCGGATTTTTACACGAAGTTGTGACATCAAGTGACATTGACTTGAACTTTGACCCAAAAAAAATGGTAGGGAGCTTGGTAGTTACTGGTAGTTCACGTGCCCAACAAACCTGGTCCCCCCAACTTTGGGAACAACTTACGCCTGAAGAAAAGTGATGAGTCAATGAGCGAAAACTGGAGCGCCTTTGAAAAAAACTGGTGAAAAAAAGAAGTTGTTTTTTTGTTGAGAAAGTTCAGGTGACTCGTTTTGCATCTCTTCCCACTTTCGGATACTTGCAACTTATCCACCATGAATGTTTGACTTTTGGTGTAGCTAAGTTTAGGTTGTGGTATGTTTGTTGCATCTGAAACCAACTCCGTTGGCATTTGTCAAAGTCCTCATGGTGGTCATAGGCGGCATCCCTGCAGGATACCATCAGCGACGCAGAGGATGAGAAGCAAGAGAAGCAACGTCGGTCCTTACAGAAGAATATCACCAAGGCAATTGCAACTCTGATTCGACTAGTTGGCTTCGAAGATTGTGGGAGACTCTTAGGACAACTTAAATAATTGGGTTTGCTTTGGTGGCTTTACGACGAGGATCTGAGAACCTTGCTGGGTGGGTTGGAAGGTTTTGTTAGGCTAAAAGTAAAAGCCACTTTTATTTGAAAGTGGATATCGTCCCATACTGAGAGGATCATCCAACTGGCATATGGGCGGAAACCAGTGTGGGCCAATTTTTCGGAGTTTTTGTGATGTCAATGTGTTTGTTCCCTTGAAAGCTGCAACATAGACTAAAGCTACAAAAAGCCTACCTAAACCTGGATGCTCACACCTTTAAACCCACGGTGTCAAGGTATGTCAAGGTACTTGAGGCAGCAAGTTTTGTGATTATGGCTATGACAGGAATAGTGCCCTTCCTTTCGCCCATGTCATGCAGTGGGAATTTCTGCAGCATTTTTGTGGCAATCGGTAGAATCAATGCAGACATAGTAACTGACTGATTTGGTTGTTGTGGTTTTGGGGCCATGCGTCTAGTTGCAGAATTGTATAGTCATAGTTGTACATGCCCAATACGCTGACTGCGCTGTATATTTTGGCTCAAGGAGAAAAGGCGCTCCGTAGCGCTGAGTTGTGAGGAAAGATATTTTGCATGGTAGCGGGAACCGGTCGTGACAGGGACCGAGATTCAAGTGAAGAAAGACCTGATTTTGGAGATCAGTCAGAACCAGTAAGCCCAACAGATATAGTTGGAGCTGGGTCGCCGAGCGGGCCGGCAGAGCCCGCCGGCAGTGGGGTTGCAGCAGAAGCAACCGAAGGAACAACTGCGGAAGAAGCAGTTGTAGGAAAGGCTGTAGAAGAGGAAGCGGCCAAGGAGGAGGAGCCAGAAGGAGAGCCCCCTCAAAGAGAAGCGGCTGAGGAGGCCGGAGGTGAGGTTCGGGAGGAGCCACCGAACCTAGCACCTCGTTTGGTGCCACGGGATCCGCCATACCCAGTGGCCAGTGACTCTCGAGGAGGAGAGTATACGTACCAAGACGTACGGTTCTTGCCTAAAGAAAAGGCACCTGAGCCCAAGGCAAGACCTGGAGGAGGTAACAAGCCCCCTGAACCTGAGGGAGCCCCAAAGAAGAAGGAAGTTGAAGAAGAGCCGAAAGAATCTAAAGAAGGACCTAAAGGAAGCAAAGGTAAAGGAAAGAATCGGAACTGGAGATTCCGGACAGAAGAGGGACACCAGAAACGGAAGCTGAAGAGTGCGAACAAGCGGGCAGAAAAGTTTAAGGCCCGAGGAGAAGAGTTGCCAGAGCACTTGCAACAGTTACTGGCATCGTTTGGACCGGGTGGTGTTTCCAGCTCGTCTACAGACCGACCAAGAGATACACCGAAGCCAGAAGAGGAATTCGAGGAAGTTATAGAAGAACTTCTTGAAGCGGCATATAAGCCGAGGTTTGTGTTGAAGGAAGCCGCACAGGTTCGAGCGGAAACAGCTGACGTTCCGGAACCTGACCCTGGTGTGAAAGATCAGAGGAAGGTGCAAGTCGGTANAGTATTAGTAAATTGATTTAGTAGTATTAGTAAATTGGTTTTGTAGATTTTGACATGGTTGGGAAATGTGATTTTTGAAGTGTGTTTTAATGCTTTGCTTTGTGCTGTTTGAGTTTTCTTTGCTCACAAGGAAGTTTGTCTACTTGAGGAAGGGAGTTGTTTCACACATGCTTTGGTTGTGAATTACTTTCTTTCCTTGACAATATTGTTCATGTTTTCCCACAGGGGCTGTATTCTTACCTCTCAATTTTGGCACAGTCATACAGGGATATTTGGCATTTTTTGTTGAGATGTACTTGCCATAGGTTGCATGTGAGATGTTTTATTTGAGAGATGTTTGACTTGAGATATGTACTTGAGAAATAGTATAAATATTTGGATTTGAAGATGTAGGTGTACTTGAGATGTTTTACTTGTGATATGTTTGACTTGAGATATGTACTTGAGAAATGGTATAAATATTTGTATTTAAGATTTAGTTGCACTTGAGGTGTTTTACTTGAGAGATGTTTGACTTGAGATATGTACTTGAGATGTTCTACTTGAGAGGGGGTTCACTTGAGATATGTTCTACTTGTGACAGCTACTTGAGGTATGATGTACTGAAGATGTACTTGTACTACTTGAGAGGTGGTTGACATGAGATGTGGTGTACTTTTCGGAGATGCTTGACTTGAGATATGTTGATATGTGTGAAACCTGTGCCAGATTTCCAGGTTCAAAGGGTTTTACTTTTGTGATATTGTGTCGCACTTTTCTATCATGGCTCGATTGGATGCTGCCTTTGAAGAAGTGTCGATGATGGGCAAAGACATGGGCAAGAGAAATCAAAAGGTAAGACTTGTGGCTGATCCCATGATCTCTGTTGGTCAACTTCAGAATACCTTTGAGCAGTTCATGAGGTACAGGAAAAGCACTGACTTTTGGGAGTTGGTTGCACCTCCAGCATCTCTAGCCATTGCCAATTGGCAAACACCACCAAATCCACAGTGGATAGTGAAGACCATGAACTTGCTCTATGACATTCTTGAGTTTGCTCCCAACACGAAGCTACAAGCTAGCAAAGTTTACAAAGCTTTGCATACTTTGTTCATCAACAAGAGCATGCACATCGACCACAAGCTCAAGGTGGCAGATGCCATAGACAGAATGTCTTTGTCACTTCGTATTGTGCTATCCATGCTGAAGACCATCAAGACGAATGAAACCATCAAGGGCAGGGTGATGAGAAACCTTTCCAACCAGGAACAGGTGAAGTTGAATATGGTACTGAAGAAAGTTGTGTTACCAAAGGAATTTTTTGAGGAGGTCCATGAGCAAGATGAGGATGACAGCCAGGAACAATTGGATCTTCAACCTATGCAAGCCTTGGTTGTAGCACAGCCAGCAGCACCCCAAACAGCTCCATCCCCTTCGCCTCCTAGCCAGAAGAGCTCAACCCTTTTCAGCTTGGCACCTTTGCCCGTCATCTTTGGTAAGATCTTGAAGCAGCAGATTGGAATGGCAGGCAGTGATGCAGATCTACTAGAATCAGCCATGAGTGTTGTTCCACTAGTTGCCAAGAAGAATGCAAACAAGACCAAGAAGGAATCAGCAGTGCAGAAAGGCCAGAAGAAGGTAAAGGCAGGACTGAAAGGAGCATCAAAGCAGAATAGTGCAAAGATTGTCAAGACAAAGACAGCCAAGAAGGAAGCATGCGCACAGCCAGCCAATGCCACACAGGTTGCAGAGTACAAGGTTGCTGCATATCCCACAGATCGCGATTCATACAGAAACCTGTATGTCAGCAGACACCACAACAAAGCAAAGACTCTAGCACTCAAGTGTGGCTTATCCTTGGAAGAAGCCAAGGCCAAAGGAAGGCAAGCAAGTGCACAAGCTTCCCAAATGTGGGATGAATATCATGCCAGGGATGATTGAGTGATTCCTGTTTTAGAGCTTTAGGATTTGGTGTTGTCTGTATCAGAATGGGGTCTATATGGGCAAACTTGATCATGGCGCTTGCAGGGAAAATGAAATGCTTTTTTCAGCTGTTGTCCTTTTGCAATGTTGAAGCATACCTGAGATTTACTTTTGGGACTTGATTACTGTACTTACTTGGGAATTGGGCTTTCCTTGTGTCTTTTACTTGAGATTTTGACTTACTTGAGATTCATCTACTTGTGTGTGATTTACCTGAGGCTTCTTGATATACTTGAGATGTGACTTACTTGGGATTCATCTACCTTTGTTTGTGATTTACCTGAGGCTTCTTGATATACTTGAGACTTGAAATACTTGAGATTCATCTACCTGTGTTTGTGATTTACCTGAGACTTCTTGATATACTTGAGACTTGAATTACTTGAGGTTCAGTTACCTGTGTGAGTCACTTACCTGAGACTTTTTGGTTGACTTGAGATTTGAATGATTTGGGGTTCAGTTACCTGTGTGAGTCACTTACCTGAGACTTTTTGGTTTACTTGAGACTTGAATGATTTGAGATTCATCTTTACCTGTGCTTCACTTCTATCCATACCTATTCAAATGATATTTGCTTTGAATTGATGAACATTTTTGTTTTTCAAAAAAGAAAGTCTTCCTGGGTTACTTGAGTGAATTTTGTGCTGTGCCTGCAAACTAGGCTCATTTTGAGCAGATAGAAATGACACACATGTAAACAAGATCACACATGTAAAGATCACATGTAAAAACACATCACTTAAACACATCACTTAATCACACTGATGACTTTTCTACGGCATTTGCAGCAAAGATCACACATGTAAAAAACCTGCACTTAATCACAACTCTTACTTTGAAGTCCAAACTCACTTAGCAGCCATGGGAGATGATACCACCAGAGTCTATGTGCGCAATGTCTGCATCCATGCCACCAAAGGTGTACCTTGACAGTTCTTACTGAGTATGATGTTGTTTTGAAGTTCCCCAAAACCTCTTGCTGCATTTGCAAACCATGGTTCCTTGGAGACTTGGGCTATGTTAGTTTCTTTTATGTGTTGCAACCAAGGAGATTCGCCATGCTTTGGAAGCCAAGGGTTTCTACAACTGCAGGGAGATTCAATTGGTCAGGCCAAAGCATGGTGAGCGATGGGGAGATTTCATGAGCTGCCTGTTGTGGTTTGACCTCTTGAGCGAATGTGATGAAGCAATCAGAGCTATCAGTGGTGTCCTGTCTGATATGCAATCCAAAAAGTTTGTTTGTTGATCTGAATTGTTGGCAGAAAGAACAACTTTTGTATAGAGGGGTTGGATTACTTTTTTTTGGTGCCCATGTAAGTTAAAACTTTAATCCTGAGACCCTGTGACTTGATGAGTGTCTTTGTCTCCAGTAGCATTCCAACTTCTCAGGACAGTGGATTGCAAAGTTTGCTTCAAGTGTCAACAAGAGGGTTCTGGTGGCTGAGATGGGATTGCCTAAGACTGCAGTGGCAGAGCCTAAGCAGGCAGTATCCTGGCAATTTACTTTTGAGATGTACTTGAGGTTGTACTTGTTGAGGTAGTGAAGTGTGCTTACCTGTGGTTTTACTTGTGACTTTTGACAGTGGGTTGTTTGACACTACTTGAGACCATATCACATGCCCATGTACTGATGAAAAAAGAAAGCAAAGATGAGCCCAAAGATGCTTTATTGTCTACCTTTGCATCACTTAGGAAACAATCCCTGGTGGCCATGGGAAATCTGCATCTTTGGGCTCTATGGCATCTTGGTCATCTATTTTGTTTCCATGGATGAAGCTTTTGATGTGATTGTGGTGGAAATGATTATGTGTTTGACAGCTGTCTTCTTCAATGTCTTGGCATCCCCAGGCAAAGGCAAAATCTCCAGTGGTATCTCCTGCTCACCATGTGGCTAGACTTGAATTACATGAGATGACAGTACATTTGACAGGGTACTTGTGTTTGTGCAGGTGGGTTTACACATGACAGTACTTGTGTCTTTTGACAGTGGGTTTACATGAGATGAGATTGAAGTTAACATGCTACTGTGGCTTTTGCTGAAAGGTTCCGAAGCCTCCTGATGGCCCACCACCTTGGCATGCAGCCCCTAGACCTTTATTGGAGATGTACTGTATGTTTCCAAGTGTTCTTTTTCTTGTTTGATCTGTTGTGAGACTCTATATAAGGCAAAGCCATCTTCGGCAGTATCATCAGCACCTGATCCACCTCCAGTAACTTGTCCTTTTGGAAAATGGAATGCATATGTATCTGTTTTGTATTTCCTGTGTGGTTCTGTAATTTGCTCACTTCAGGCCAAGAAAGCTAGCCCAAGCCAAGCTCCTGTGGGAAAGAGTCCACCTGTGCCTTACCTCAAGACTACTTTTACCTGTGATATGAGATTACTGCTGACTTGAGTCCTTGTGGTATTCAAACTGTTGATAGTCATCATGAGACTTGAGTTATTTACATGAGACTGCATTAGCTTGGGATTATCTATGTCTCAAAAAAGCCTAGGAGATGTGTGATGAAGAACCTCCTCTCCCTGCGCCGGCATTTCCTCCAGCTCCCCCATCAGCAGCTCCCCCAGTGGCTGGGCTGAACATGTGCATTCATCAGTTTCCTCAGAAGCCTGCAGCCTTTTTTTGGAAATATCAGCAACTGAGGTTGAGAAACCTGAGGATGATGAGACTCCAGTGATTGCTGCTGGATCAGCACCTCATCTCAAGTTACTTGTGAGTCTTTGACTTGTGCATTTACTAGTGAATCTACCTGTGAGCTTTACTTGACGACTTGTGCATGTACTAGTGAGTCTACCTGTCAGCTTGAATTTGACTTGTGTGATTACCTGTGTCTTTGGGGAGTTGGTTACTTGAGACTACTTGGCATGAACCCAAGGCCAAAGATGTGAAGGAGAAGGAGGAATCTCAGGAGGTGCAGGATCAGGAGAATGATGATATAGTGGGAATGGATATAGAAGTTGCACCTGTGAAGGAGGAGGATCAGGAAGAGCAGGAAACTGATGAGGGTGAGGCGATGCGCGACAACTTGAAAGAGATCTGCCAGAAGCTGAAGAGGAAGGCCAACAGGATGATTGATGAGTTGAGAAGTCTGAGGAGGACTAGAATTTCTCAAAACAGTGGATGGTGTTTTACTTGTGGAATGCTGAATTTGTATTAATGTCAAATATAGCATGAAAAGCTTCTATGTCAATGACTCTGAAGGAAAGTGGATGACAGCAACAAGAAGGTGAAGGACTTCAAGGGTGAGGTGGAGGATCTTGAGGCAGAACTAACTGCTTTGGGGCAGTGATGGCGATTGGATATGAAAAAAGGGTGGGAAAAATTGCTGCTCACTGTGACTTGAGTTTGGAATGTTACTTGAGGTTTTGAAAGGAATCTGATTACTTTGTTTCTGACTTTTGAGTGTTACTTTTGATTGCAGTTGTACCAGAGATTACTTGTGTTGTCTAGGTTGACCTGAGACTTGAGATATTTACTTGAGACTTGAGATGTTTACTTGAGACTTGAGATTTTTACTTGAGACTTGGGATTTTTACTTGAGACTTGAGTCTTACATGTGATGTTACTTGAGAAACAATATATCCAATAGAATAGCTAGTTTTTTTCATGGATGTCAAATGCATTTCTTTTTTTCTTATGTATTTCATATGCATTTCTTATGCATTTCTTATGCATTTCTTATGCACTTTTTATGCACTTTTGAAAAGTACATGCATTTTAAGCAAAGGTGCATGTACTTTTGACCAAAATACATGCACTTTTCAAAAGTGCATAAAAAGTGCATATAAAGTGCATACAAAATGCATATAAAGTGCATATAGAATGCATATGAAATTCATAAGAAATGCATATGATTTTACTTGTGGATGTACTGGTGAGATTGCTTGTGAACTTACTTGTGAATCTACTTGTGAATGTACTTGTGAATCTACTTGTAAATCTACTTGTGAATCTACTTGTGAATGTACTTGTGAATCTACTTGTAAATCTACTTGTGAATCTACTTGTGAATGTACTTGTGAATCTATTTGTGAATCTACTTGTGAAAGCATATGTAAATCTACTTGTGAAAGTAAATGTACTTATTTACACAGGCTCAAGACTTTCCACTGCAATCCTTTTCGCGCTTTGTTGCTGTATCATGGCTGATGAAGTTCCTGAGCAGATTCCAGCAGGCCAACCTGATAAGAGTGATGGAGAAGAGAAGTCATCAGATAAAGAGCCAGCTCCTATGAAGAAAGGTCCAAAGGTCAAAGCCACTGCGAAGGCAAAAGCAAAAGCAGATGCAAAGAGCAAAGCTAAGGCATCTGCTAAGAACAAAGCAGTGGTCTCTGCCAAGGCAAAGGCCAAGGCAAAGGCAAAGGCAGCTCCCAAAGCTAGCATTTGCAAAAGACCTTCCATGGCAGCTCCCAAGACACCCATGAAGAAGAAGCCACAGAAGAGTGAGCCATCCGCACCTGTGAAGCCCTCCAAGAGCAACAAGGATGAAGAGAAACCAGATCAGAAGAACAAGGACAAGGGTATGAAGAGACCATCAAGCAAGAATGAACCAGAGAAGAGAAATTTGTTTGGTGGTTTGCCTGATGACAAGCCAGATCCAGAGAATGAAGATCAGAATATGGAAGAAGGAGAAGAAGAGGAGTTTGAAGACGACATGGAGATTGAAGACAAGGCAGAGGATATCAAAGAAGAGAAGAAGACTGATCGTTGTAAGAAGCAAAAGTTTTTGGCAATGTTGGCAGGCAACCAGTTGCCTGATTTCGTGAAAAAACAATGGGAGGGTACCAAGGCCATGAGGACAGGCAGGACAGAAGCCCAGAGAAGCATAATCAATGCAGCTTTTGATAGGTCCACAGCAGGAAAACTTATCCTCAGCTTGGAGAAGCCTGTGTTTCAGAGTGCACGTGCCCAGTATCAAGACAAGTCCTCTTCATCAATCGAAAAATCCTTGCCCAAGACACTCTTCTGCGGCAAGTTTAATCTAAGTCCTGAGCTATTCCAAGAAGGACTTGCTGCAGGAGACTTCCAGCAAGTAGATGTTGGTGGGAGGGCCCAATATGTGTGGGCAAGCAGTGAAAGCAAGATCACCAAGGGTGATAGATCAGAGGTTGGATTGAAAGCTGAGATTCAGGGCAAGAAGGATGACGGTGCAAAATTTGATGCCATGCTCAAAAAGGATTGGTCCAAGGGTCTCTTGACACAGGGTCCTGCCAATGCAGCACAAAGTGCTGGTTCTGGTCGAGGACAACTTGCTTTGATGGACAAGCAACAAAGCCTGACTGATGAACAATGGAATGCAGCACAAGGTCAACTCCTTCCAGCTATGCAAGCCTTTGAGAAGTGCGAAAAGGATGGTCTTAAGCACCTTCAGGTTGTGGGCAATGACTCCAAGGATGATCCTTTGTATACAAAGCTGCAACTTGGCTGGCCAATTATTTTTTTTACTGTGATGATATTACATGTGCTCATTTTTTTGGCAGGTATCAGTCAGAAGAGCCATACTCTTAAGTAACCTGAGGTTTACTTTTGTAGTTATTAAGTTGGGACCCTTGTTGAAGAAACCCTGGGATCTTTCATCAAGTTTTTCAATCAAATATTTTCCTGCGTGAAGTCTACCAACTACTTCACCTCCCTACATCAAATTGAACTCAGTTAGTCTCAAGTATCTCAAGTAATGCAGTTAGCCTCAAGTATCTCAAGTAATGCAGTTTGTCTCAAGTAACTCAAGTAATGCATTTAGTCTCAAGTAACTCAAGTAATGCATTTAGTCTCAAGTATCTCAAGTAATGCAGTTAGTCTCAAGTATCTCAAGTAATGCAGTTAGTCTCAAGTAACTCAAGTAATGCATTTAGTCTCAAGTAACTCAAGTAATGCAGTTAGTCTCAAGTAACCCAAGTAATGCAGTTAGTTTCAAGTAACTCAAGTAATTTCTGCTCAAAAACATTTATACACACATCATGCCTGCAGGAGAGATCTCCTCCAGGAGTGCCGTGATGTCAAGTCCAAACTCTCTCACATGTGGAACTTCAAGGAGCTCCCAGATGGAGGCGATCTTACTGTGGCAGGGTATGATGCTGTCATGAAGCATGCTGGTGTCAAGGCTGAGCAGATCAATGAAGGATTGGCAGGAGTTAAGGGTCAACTGTCAGCTCGCGCTTCCAGAGTTAAGGCAACAACCAAGTAGGACCTGCCAAGACTGAGCAAATGTGGCTGATTTTTATGGAAAAAATGTTGAAATTATACAAGTACATTATAAGTACACCAGTTCTGTTTTACTTGTTACTTGTTCTCAATTTGAAATTCTTTTGCTAGTGCTTTCAATCCAAGCTATTGGTTCTTTCTCACTCCTTTTGATGCCACAATCACAGTGCAGGCTTTGGGTGCCAATTTCTTTTGGTGAATTTCTACTTGCTTGGCCTTAGGATGAGATTTGCTGAGAATACGTCTTCTTTGTAAAGGCAATCATGGCCAGCAGGACAAATGAATTCACCTTGGTTTTTGAAAAGTGATCTTCAAGCAACATGCAAAAAAAGCATGGGGTTTACTTTTGAGATTACTTGTGAGATTACTTGTGAGCTGTCACACTTGAGATTACTTGTGAGCTGTGTCAAACATGGGGTTTACTTTACTTTTGCTTTCTTATGGGTTGCAGCATTTTGGCTTCTTTTCTACAGACTTATTTTGGCTTATGCACTATTTGGGAATTTTCTTTAACAACATACTTTATTTGAACTTCCTATGCACTTTGTTTGTACTTTGAATGTTTTTGGAAAATACATGCATAGTTTAGTCTGTACTTCTTCTAATTTCCATGCCTATAGATTTTGAATCATGCCTTTTGAGACCTTATACCCTTTATAGCTGGTTGGAGCTCCCAAAGTGGCAACCATGCTTAGTTCTTCCTCTAAGAAGAGGAAAGGTGGAATTTTGCAAAGAATGAATGCAGCCCAAGAAGATGTAAGAACCCAGAGTTCTTTGTACGTTTTACTCATGGGGATGTATGCCAAAGGTGAACTTTCTGGAGCCCAAGTTCATGCCATTGCTAAGGCTGGCCAAGAGGATATCAATAAAACTCATGATGGCCTTCAGGTGGTGGACCTAGACAGGATTGCAAGATTGCAGCAATCCAGGAATCTGGCAAGAACATTGATGTCAATGATGGCTAAAGATTCCAGCCTGCCAATGCCAATGGAGGTTCACATTCCTATGAAAGGGCTTGAAGATGGAGTCCCTTGCAACAGCTTGCTTTTACCACATGAAATGTTTTCCGCTTTCTTTGACAATGGCAGTGGCTGGCAAAAATCTATTTTGCCTGATCCCAGCAAACTGACAGCTTTTTGGGACAGTTTTCAAGGGCACCCCTGTTTTCAGGAACATCCATTGCTGAGCAAGCCAGACTACAAGGCCACCACAATTCCACTTGGCCTACATGGGGATGAGTGCCCTGTGCTGGGGGTTGGCAAGATCTGGTGTAAGTGTGTACTATTTTTTTCTTGGTTCTCCTTGATGACTGTGGCTGCTGGTCAGGGGTTTCAACATGCGCACATATACACTTGGGGTGTATTTGAAAAGTACTGTATCAAAACCCAACCTGGAGTTTTGGGCACAATTGATACATTCTTTGCAATTTTGAGATGGAGCATGCAATGCCTTTTTGATGGCACCTGGCCAACCCATGACTGGAGGGGTTGCAAATACCCTGCCAACTCCAAAGAAGGGAAGAGGGGAGGAAAACCATTGGCAAATGGATGGAGGGCCTGTTTAGTACAATTTGCAGGAGACCTAGACTATTATGCGAAATGGTTTGAAGCACCAAGGTGGAGCAATCATGCCAAACCCTGTTGCATTTGCAAAACCACCTACAGGGGAAATTTGTCCTGGAGGGACAACAGATTCAATTCTGCCTGGCAATCTTCAACCTTGAGCCCCAGTACTTACAGATCCCATTTCTCCCCCACATCGGCTCTATTTCAACTCCCTGGTATTAGTTCTTTATCTTTGGCAATGGATTTCATGCATTGTCACCATCTTGGATGGTTACAATACTTGTATGGTTCCATTCTGCATTTACTTGTGTTTTTCTTGATGCCTGGGGAGCACTTGGTCAACTTAGCTGAGATTGGAGAATTCATCAAGAACTACCAGAAAACAAACCAAACAAAACATCCTTACAAAATGAAGCTGGACAAAATGACTATGTTCCAACCCAAAAAAGGGTACCCAAAGTTGAGAGGACGAGCAGCTGACATAGCGGGCCTACATGCAGCAATGCTTCAGCTTTGGACTGGGAAAATGGATGCTACTGATGTGCAACACCGACAAATTCGACTTCTTTTGGATTTGAACCACCAAATTGTGGATCTGTTGGAAACATATTCACCAACATATGGCTACATGGCTCTTCCAGCAGGAATATGTGATTCAGTTTTCCAAAAAGGCTTACAGATGGCACAACTGCACAATCAACTTTTGGAGCATTATGAAGCTGCAGGTATTCAAATTTTCAATATGACTTCAAAAACGCATTTTGCTTTACATGCACTCCAATTTTCAAAGTTCATTCATCCTTTCATGATTTGGTGCTACAAGGGTGAAAGCACCATGCACCGTATTCAGGTACTATGGAAATCATGCTTACATGGGTCTAAGCATTTGCAAGTAGCCAACAAGGCTGCCATCAAAGAAAGGCACCTCCTGTTGCTTCAGGAAAAAAATGGATGAAGCTTTTGGAAGAAGGCAAAATTGAAAAAAGTGAACCTTGCAGCTCTGCAGAATGAATAGGGGTGACACTTACTTGAAAGATTTTGTGCACCAAAAATGCAAGAATTCAAATAGCACAATGTGTGTCTACTTAAGGACCCAGTTTCTTTTTCACATACTACTGTACCTTTCTTTTCTTTTGGCAGGCATACAGGTATATTTGGCAAGATTCTGAACTTGAGGTGTACTTCAGATATACTTGTGAGATTTGAACTTGTGGTGTATTTAAACTTGTGAGCTGTACTTGTGATGTCCTTCCAGCTAATGTACTTGAGATGTACTTGTGATGTCCTTCCAACTAATGTACTTGAGATGTACTTGTGATGTCCTCCAGCAAATGTACTTGTGATGTATTTGTCTTGTCCTTCCAGCTAATGTACTTGAGATGTACTTGTGATGTCATGCAGCAAATGTACTTGTGATGTATTTGTCTTGTCCTTCCAGCTAATGTACTTGAGATGTACTTGTGATGTCATGCAGCAAATGTACTTGTGATGTATTTGTCATGTCCTTCCAGCTAATGTACTTGAGATGTACTTGTGATGTCATCCAGCAAATGTACTTGTGATGTATTTGTCATGTCCTTCCAGCTAATGTACTTGAGATATACTTGTGATGTCATCCAGCAAATGTACTTGTGATGTATTTGTCATGTCCTTCCAGCTAATGTACTTGAGATATACTTGTGATGTCATCCAGCAAATGTACTTGTGATGTATTTGTCATGTCCTTCCAGCTAATGTACTTGAGATATACTTGTGATGTCATCCAGCAAATGTACTTGTGATGTATTTGTCATGTCCTTCCAGCTAATGTACTTGAGATATACTTGTGATGTCATCCAGCAAATGTACTTGTGATGTATTTGTCATGTCCTTCCAGCTAATGTACTTGAGATATACTTGTGATGTCATCCAGCAAATGTACTTGTGATGTATTTGTCATGTCCTTCCAGCTAATGTACTTGAGATATACTTGTGATGTCATCCAGCAAATGTACTTGTGATGTATTTGTCATGTCCTTCCAGCTAATGTACTTGAGATATACTTGTGATGTCATCCAGCAAATGTACTTGTGATGTATTTGTCATGTCCTTCCAGCTAATGTACTTGAGATGTACTTGTGATGTCCTTCCAGCAAATGTACTTGTGATGTACTTGTGATGTCCTCCAGCTAATGTAGTTGTGATGTATTCATGTCCTTCCAGCTAATGTACTTGAGATGTACTTGGGATTTTTGTGCAACAATATGTTTTATCAAAATGTATATTTTTATTGTTCCACTGCATTGTCATTATCTCAAGTACTTTCACCAGTATTATGCCATTTGGACATCAAAGCCATGAAGCTTCACAAGTATACAAAAGTAAATCATCTCCAGAACCAATATCAAATCTCAAAAATACACACGTTACTTGGGTAAGTGACGTGCCAAAAAAAAACACGTTACTTGTGTTAGTTACGTGGCCTTTGCACTTTTCCTCCTTATATGTAATTTCCTGTGTTTTGTTTTACATGTTGGCATCCAAAATTCACATGTATTTATGGTTTTTGGGTTGGCAATGAAAAATGCATTGCTAAACAAAACATGCATTTTACATGCATTTTTAGCAAAAATGCATGCATCTTCCAAAATTTAGTTTGGTAGAAAATTTAGTAGAAAACTAAACTAAATTTTGCAACTAAACTGATTTGGGCCAAAAACTAAATTTACTAAAAAAAGAGACTCAGGGTGTGGTTGGATGTGCCAACCTTGGAGCATCAGGCTTTGAGGCCTGGCGTCGCCTGAATCGACGTTGGGACCCGGTTACAGCTGGTAGGAAAAGAAACATCTTGAGAGCCATCCTTAACCCAGAACGGACAAAGACCTGGGAAGGAGTGAGACCAGCAATAGAGCAACTAGATGACCTTATTCGTCGGTATGAAGCTCGGAAGAATGAATCAGGTGCAAGGGAAGTACTTTCCGACGACATTAAGTGCACAGCCATAGAGCTGCTAGTCCCGCAGGATTTGGAGAAACATTTGATCCTGAACAAGTCTCGTCTTACGAACTATTCACTTATCAAGCAAGAGATTGAAGTGTTGATGGAGACGACCTTAGGATCAAAGTCAAAGATCCACAGACCGGGATCGGTCGCAGCATCATCAAGCCAAGGCCCAGCGCCTATGGAGGTGGATGCAATTACGCAATGGCTTGGTTCCCTAGTGAAAGGAAAAGGGAAAGGAAAAGGCAAAGGTCCTAAAGGGCAATCCAAAGGAAAAGACAACAAAGGTTCGGGAAAAGGTGTCGAATGTTACAATTGCGGCAAGATCGGCCATAAGGCCGCTGATTGTTGGTCCAAGAAGAAAGACAATCAGAAGGGTAACAACTCGAAAGGTAAACCCTCAGGAAACAAAGGTTCAAAAGGACGTGGTAAAGGCTCAAAAGGAAAAGGAAAGAAAGGAGCAGCAGCTCTTGAGGAACAGGAAGAAGAAGAGGCTCAGGAACCAGAGAATGAACAAGAAGTCGGAGTGTTTGAACTCAATGGCACTCAGTTGGTCAACCAAAAGGAAGATGATCTGAGTGCAGTGGAATGGACTAAGTTCAATCTGGATACGGGTGCAGCACAGACAGCAATCCCAATTGCATGGGACTCCATCAAGACTGAACCCGGAGGTGAGGTGACGTTCAAGACGGCCTCCGGAGAATTGGTGCAGAGTGAAGGCACCGGAGTGTATTTTGGTACCGACGAAAACGGTACCCGTTGCAAGGTCAGTGGCCCACGTGCCGGAGTGCATAAGCCATTGGTCTCAGCCCATAAGTGCTTGAGTAAGGGACGCTTGGCGATCTTGGATGAACATGGAGGCTACATCGTGCCTTTGGACACGGCAGCGGGAAAAGACATCCAAAGGATCCTCAAGAAGTCGTCCTACAGCCAGAAGAAACAATGGCTGAAGTTGTACCAGGAAAGGGGAGTCTACAATTTCTACTTGCAAGGCGAAGCACCTGCGAGTGGACGCAATAAGGGTTTTGGCCGGCAGCGAACGGACGCGTAAGTCCGACCAATCAAGATTTGGGTGCTGCAGGAGAGGCCGTAGACGGCCAACCTCAGATTCCACCGGGCCGACCCGAGGAGTTTGGGGAAGAGGTTGAAGTTGAGGAAATGGCAAGACCGGTGCAGGTCAGGGCTCCAACAGACCCGACACCGGCTGAGGTAGAAGAACATGAGAGTACAGGACATGTCCAGTACAGGACATGGTGCCGCCACTGTGTGGCAGGAAGAGGTGTTGGACAGCAACACCGGACGCGGGAGGAAGAAGCCCGCAGTCAAGATGGTTTGCCAACCATAGCGTGTGACTACACGTACATGACGGCGAACGGAGAGGAAGATGAACGGGCAAAGCCCATCCTGGTGATCAAGGACTCTAAGACTTGGTCAGTGGCAGCAACGTTTGTGGACCAGAAGGGTCCGACAACGTATGCAGTGAAGTACTTCAGTAACTTTCTGAAGATGCTTGGGTACAAACGAGCTTTGTTCCAGTCGGATGGAGAGCACTCCATCGTTGCGTTGAAGACACAAGCTGCAGCAGCAGCAGGTGTGGAATGTGTTCCGCGAGAATCGCCGGTTGGCGCTCATGCGGAGAATGGCCTGGCTGAGCAGGCCTGTAAGGAAGTGAAAAGGCACGTGAGAGTGCTGAGATCCTCTTTGGAGGAGAAGTTAGGTCAAGCCCTCGGTGACACAGATCCAGTTCTGGCGTGGATGCCCAGACATGTGGGAGATCTGCTGAATCGATACCGGAAGGGTAGTGACGGAAAGACACCGGAGTACAGGAGATCCGGAAAGGCATGGCGAAAGCCAGCCATCGCGTTTGGAGAAAGGTTGTACTACCGAGAGGTCGGAGAAGGAGTCCGACAGTTGCAAGTCGGTAGGTACATCGGCCACCATGGCCGTACAGGTTCGTTACTTGTGATGACGGACAGTGGTGTCAAGAGAGGCACAGGAATCAGAAGATTATCTCCAGCTGACCAATGGATCGTAGATGGTTGGAGTGAGTTGAGAAGACTTCCTTGGGAAGTCACGGCGAGAAGGCCAGGTGAAAGAGCACCTGCTTTGATAGGTGAAGAGAGGCTGGAGGTTCCAGACCGACCAGCCAGGGTTGTGCTGTTGCCGCCGGAGCAACGGCGAGTGTATATCCGGAAACAGGATGTGAGAAAGTATGGCAGTACTGAAGGGTGTCCAGGATGTACTTGTGTACTACTTGATGGCCCAACTACGTTGCCACACACGGAAGCCTGCAGAGCGAGAATGGTTGAACTCATGCAGCAAGACGACCAAGGTCGAGAAAGGCTTGAAGCCCACGGGAGGCGAAAGCGTGAGAGACAGGAGGCTCCACAACAACCAGAGTTGGAGCAGGATGTGGCTGCAGAGGCAGCAGCGGGCGCTCCGCCCGAAGTTGAAAGGCAAGAAGAGTTGCCTGAAGTTCCGGAGGACCCGGAAGAGAGAAGAGCAATGAAGAGAGCATCGGCAGACCCAGAGCCGAAGCCAGCGGCTAAGCCAAAGCCGGAAGAAGCACCGAAAGGTGCGAAGAGACCAGGTGGATTGTTTATCCGCAGAGAACCTCAAGCGAAGGTGAAGCTTTCAGAGAAGAAGGGAGAAAAGAGAGCAGCTGAAGACGCAGAGGTCTTACGAGAAGAGACAAGTGGTACAGCCCCTGGAGCTGTGGTACCTGGAACTACTGAGAGTCCAGAAGTGAGTATGGAACCATCACAGGATGCGTCGAGCTTGTCTAGGACGAAGGAAGTTCTAAAAGCTGCCAATCAAAAGACAGGTTTTGAATGTCTACGAGTTACACTCCATCGACATAGACAACGAGGAAGCAGATATCATCGCAACCCTAGGTTGTGAGATAACAGCAGTGGATGTCATGGAGGTGTATAGCCCAAAGCGGTTCACTGAAGCCGCAGCTAAGTTGAAGCTGAAACCAGGTTTCGCAGTTGACCTGTGTGAAACAAAACCTGACGGTACGAATTGGGAGAACAAGCCCGAGGATGTACAGCTTGTACATCAGTTGGTGGACGAAGAAGAACCGAAGCTTCTGACAGGAAGCCCACCGTGCCATATGTTCTCAGTGTTGCAGAATATTAGTTGGCATAAGATCAGTCCAGAGATCCGTAACAAGCGGATGGACGAAGCACTACACCACCTGCATACAAGTTGTGATCTTTACCGAAAACAGTACGATGCAGGAAGGTGGTTTCTGCACGAAGCACTTTGGGGTGCCGCAAGTTGGAAAGACCCTGAAATCCAGGAACTCGCTGCGAGGCCAGGAGTTTGGAAGGTGAGAGGTCCAATGTGCAGATGGGAAATGTCAGCCACAGATAAGCGAGGTCTTCAAGGGACCGGCTTTGTGAAAAAGGAAACAGGATGGTTGACGAACAGTGAGCTCTTAGCAAAGACTTTGGAGGGTGAATGTACAAACAAGACGGGGACAGCCCCGTGGCATAGGCACATTCACCTGATTGGAGGATTGGCAAGACAAGCAGCCATCTATCCACCAAAGTTGGTGAAAGCAGTTCTACTGAGTTTGAAGAAAGAACTAGAGAACACAGGAGAGCTGAATGCAGTGGAAATGCAATCATCGGGTCCAGTACCCGAAGAACCATGGGTTGATCCGCAATGGATTGAAGCCTACTGGGACGATGTGAACGGAGGATGGTTATCCCCGGAGGAAGTGAAGAAAGCCAGACAACTGGAAATGGACTATCTACACAAGCAAGGGGTATACAGCAAGGTTCCCTTGCAACAGTGTCTGGACGAGACAGGTAAACAACCAATCGGAACAAGGTGGTTGGACACCAACAAAGGGGACCCGGCAAAGCCGGTATACCGTTCAAGGTTAGTGGTGAGAGAAATAAAGGCAGCAAAGAGACCTGAGGACCAGTTGCCTCAGAACCTACTCTTTAGCTCTACCCCACCATTGGAAGCAATGCGCCTATTGTGTTCTTTGTGGTCGACAAAGAGGTATTCCAAGGGAAATCAGAGACTGAAGCTGGGACTGTGGGATATATCCCGCGCCCACTTCTACGGACGCCCAACGCGTCGCATATACATTCAGTTGCCGCCCGAGGAACAAACGGGCAGCGAACAGGTATGCGGACTGTTGGAAAAGTCCATGTACGGGACACAGGATGCCCCGGCCATCTGGCAGGCCCACTACACGGCTCTTTTGGAGTCGTATGGGTTCGTGAGAGGAAAATCAAACGCATCGGTTTTCTACAGAGAAAAGGATGGTGCACGTGTCCTTGTGCACGGGGATGATTTCCTCGCACTTGCCGATAAGCAAGGCTTGGACAGCATTGACTCAATGCTGCGGAGTGCGTATGAGCTGAAACGGCTCGGAACTCTAGGAGATGAGGAAGGAGATGATAAGGAAGCACACTTTCTGAATCGTCTACTTCGAGTAGGAAGCTATCAAGGTAGCTCCGCAATCTACCTAGAAGCCGACCGACGGCATGTTGATCTGTTGGTAAAGAACTTGAGTATGGAAAACGCAAAGGGTGTTGACACACCTGACGTGAAGAAATCGGCAGACCAACAAATGTTGGAGACCAAGAGTCCATTACTGAACAAGGACTTGGCAAGTCTCTACCGGAGTTCGGTTATGCGAGCTGCATACTTGGCCCAAGACCGACCAGACTTGGGACATGCAGTTAAGAATCTGGCAAGGAAGATGGTGTCGCCGACGGAGGCGAGCATGTCAGATCTTAAGAGGTTGGTGAGGTATGTTAAGAAGTATGCTGACTTCACACAAGTGTTTGGAAAGCAGAAGGAACCAGACCAGCTTAGGATCCAAGTGGATTCGGATCACGCTGGTTGTGCTGTGACAAGGCGGTCTACCACAGGAATGGTAGCCTTGTACGGAACTCACAATCTCAAGCATAGTTCGAACATCCAGAGTACAATCTCTCTCTCAACAGGAGAGAGTGAATACTATGCCTTGATCAAAGGCGGATCGGTTGGATTGGGACTGCAGAGTTTACTTCAAGACTTCGGACTCAATGTCCGAGTCGTGGTTGAGAGTGACAGTAACGCA
Source organism: Breviolum minutum Mf 1.05b.01 (assembly GCA_000507305.1). Lineage (NCBI taxonomy): Eukaryota > Dinophyceae > Suessiales > Symbiodiniaceae > Breviolum > Breviolum minutum. Next base: position 299,748 of record DF239451.1, on the reverse strand, counting down.
GCCAAAGGCACCGTTAACCGCCAAGGTTTAGGCAAAGCAAGACACATACAGACACGTTACCTATGGATACAGGAACGGATAGCAAGACAGGACTTGAAGGTCCTACATGTTCCGGGAAAACGGAACCGTGCTGATGTGTTGACTAAAAGCGTTCCAGGTGTACAGATGAAATCCACAATGGAACGAATGAACTACTTGTATCTGACGGAGCGGAGTAGGGGCCAGTTGAAACTACTGGAGGACTAACCAAAGGTCCCCTGGCCAAGCTCCACTACCTACTGTACAGATCTACCTGCGGACTGGATACAGCCAGCCCTTAGGTAAGGAGGAGTGCAGAATTGTATAGTCATAGTTGTACATGCCCAATACGCTGACTGCGCTGTATATTTTGGCTCAAGGAGAAAAGGCGCTCCGTAGCGCTGAGTTGTGAGGAAAGATATTTTGCACTAGTTGAACGCAGTTGGATTGGATGGCGGCCCGTTGCATTCGTCAACAACTTTTTCGAGAGGATGTCAATAGAAGTGAACGTGACAACTATTTTGTGAAGGGATGCAGTAATGAATATACATACCTGCAACCCAAATGAGCATCGTTATTTTGTTTGGACAAGGCCTTCTTTTGGAGGGTTGACCTTCAAAGATAGAGGTCAGTTGGGCTCTAGTTGCATTAATGTATACGAAATTAGTAACAGTGTTGTTAAGATGCATGTTATATTCTGATATACATTGACGTTTATATATATATATATACAATATACAATATATATAATTTATATATCCCTATGGATCCAAGTACCTCCTAAGAAGATACTTTACCCCCCAAATTGTACCCTAAGTGCATTCCTAGCAGCTACCTGGATCCATAGGGTATATACACTTGTGATCTAATTATATCAAAACTACATACATATTCATTAGTGACACGGTGACACATTCATTTGCTCCTGGAAATCCCACGTTTCGGAAAAGTCGTGGAAACCTCCAAGGCTTTTGACCATGGAGCTGTAGAGACCGACCATCCAGAAGTGGAGGTGCCTCAATTGGGGATTTCCTAAAATGGTGGTACCCAACAACCATTGGTTTTCCTACTAAAAATGATCATTTTGGTTTTTTTTTGGGGTACCACTATTTTCGGAAACACCCAAACAAAATCGATGGGTTTTGAGTATCGTCGTATCGTTGAGTTGGGAAGTGTCGACATGGATTTTTTGCAATCACAAAGTGAAGAAGCAACACTGCCAGCACCGATGGCAACAAAGACTTGCAATGGTTTGTGGTTTGTCAGAATGGATGGTAGATTCGTTCCAAGCCAAGTTTTCCTTCCGTCCAGATACAAGGCTACGCACGAACATTTTCTTGGTTCCGTGGTGTTCTGTGTGTTGGTTTGCAAGTAATGCATGTGCGCCACATCTGAGTAAACTCCCTTCTTGTGCTATGGGGTTCGGCTAAGTTTTGCTACAAGGACAGCCTCCTTTGCCGCCAAACAGTTTTGCTCGCACTCCTCACAGTCTGACTGTATGACTCTTAGATGTTTGTGTAGAGCGGCCTCTCCTATGACAGAAATCATGTTTCATCCCCAAAAAATTGATGGTGTTACGAAAGAGTACCAAATCTGTGGTGGTTTTGGTGCCAAGAAAGTTTGAGCCAAGGCCTTAAATTGTCGAACAACAGCTGCCTATGATCGACCCTTTTTGCAGTAGGAAATGCATCAATGCATCTACCAAATTGTTGGGTACAGCAATTGTTTGGGGATGAATGTGTGAGGATAGACCTTCCCGTTAGGAATCTTGTGTTGGCATGGACACCATAAAGCAATGCTACACTGCTACACAAGTCACCACTGTAGTTTGCCCAAGCATAAGTCCAACAAAGCAGTGAAACAAAGACCCATTGGTTGATTTATCCAGTCATGAAATCCCACACTCTTTTTGCTGTATTTGGCAATATGACCTTGCCATTTAGTATTTATGGGCCCATCAACCAGGATTTCATGGGGGGCCGCGAAGCCCTGAAACGCACAATGGATGTTGCCAACATATAAGGATAGTCAAGCATGCAATATTTTTTGAACCTGCGCAAGAAAGTTTCTCAGGATGAGGATGAACCAGTATATTTAAATTGAATTCATGTCTATAATTGACTTATTTTTTTACTTTGATTGTTCTAGTATGGCGAAGTCTCTGAAAGCTAGTTTTCCCAAAACAAAGTAACTGTTCGACATGATTGGCCCACCGCTCTCCCCGTAGCAGCTCTGAAACCAATTTCGCCTCCCGTAGGGCCGACTCCTGCGGAAGAACCTACGGCGGACGGCATCCAATTTGAGTGTCCGGCCCCTGCATCATTACATTGCTGAGGGGATGAGGTGAAACAGGTATGGACGTAACGTATATACCCTGGAAAAAGAATTGACATGTTTTTGGAACCTGACAATGACCCCAAACCATTCAATGATATTCAATGTGTATCGGATGAAATGCATGTCATTACATTTTTTCAAGTGTTCCATGGGTTGATTGACATTTGTTGGAGGCATGGAAGACTAGTGCATTGGATATATTTTCTGCAAGACCCCCAGCAATCATTGAAAGAAGCCTCTTGAAATGTAGATCATGATACGCCAGAACTCAACAGTTGATTCGGCTGTTGGACTATGATTAAATATTCATTGATGTTTTTTTCAATTATTCATATGAAATCACTTGAATACCCTCCCTGAAACTAACAGCCCCTGAAAATGGTTTTCTTCTCATATTGAAACTAGTATTCCAACCATCCATTTTCACGTGCGAAAATGTTAGTTTCAGGGAGGTTTTTATCCATATAGAAACATATCATTTGACTGATGGATTTTTCACGTGTCTCCTCCACAACCCTGGGCCAGTTGATGTCCACCATGGGACGCGATGTCTCTGAACCTTGGCGCAGCAACTGACCGGTCGAGGGCAGACATCTGAAAGGTGGATACCAATGGAATCATTTCTGAACATCATGATAACAAATGGGTGTTTCCAAAAATAGGGAAACACCCCAAAATGGATGGTTTTTTTCATGGAAAACCCTATTAAAATCGATGATTTGGGGGGAAAACCCACTATTTTCGGATATATCCAAATCTAGGTGCTGGCAACTCAAATATTTGTTTATTTTCACCCCTAAAATTGGGGAAATGATCCTATTTGACGATTATTTTCAAATGGGTTGAAACTACCAACTACAAATAGTGTTGTAGTCTACATGCGATATACATTATGAAGATAGATATGATGGAACCGGAGCATTTCCAGATGAGTGTGTTTTGATATAATGATATATAGGGTTTTTTGAAGGAAGGTTTCTACCTCTTGAACCCTTTTGAGACATTCCAACATATTTAATATACGGTACATATCATGTACAGTGAAGATCCAAGAGATGTGTCAGGTGGTTTGTTGATCCACCACAAGATGAACCTTAGGAATCTCTGAGATCCACGGATCTTTTCCATCTTCTCAAATGGCCAATGGGAGCCTCACCAATTTGTTCTCACTCTAGCAATGTGGCAAGTCAACTAGGAAGTCTACCGAATCATCGTATGATCGGTTTTCGTTCACAGCTGCTTGCCATAGGTTCCAACATTTCCAACTGCATTGTGATCTCAAGTACTGGTCTTATGACGGGCTACACTCCAACTAACGTAGTGTTGATGGAAGAAATCCTGAACCCAGTTGGGTTGGCATGGATACTGTCCCATTTTTGTTGGAGTTTTATGCTTATCTCAACATACCTCAAATGACGTAGGATTTAGTTTATCAAGAGTATCCCACCAAAAAGGAAGTTCGGAAACACATCTTCCCCCAACTGGAGGGCAAATGGGGGATAGTTTTGAAGGTGAACCTTGGAAACTACCTAGGAACGGCTCAAGATCATTGTGGAAAATCCACGTGCACCTTGGCCAATCTTGAGAGGGGCAGTTTTTTCGATTGTTGGTTTTAATTTGAGCACCAAGGTGTCCAAGCTTACATAAGCTTGGAAACCTTAATGTAGTAGGAGTCTCCAGGGATGGTCTTCTGGTTTCATGAAGTCTCATGACTTGACATAGCGCGCTTGTGGCTTGAAGTTATGATGATTTAGATCTTTGATCTTGTTATATATCAAAAAGCAGCATCGGGAAAAAGTACATCCGAAGGATTCCATTCCATGTATATTTTTCCCATATAAATTTGAAATTTGGAAACCCAAAGTGTGATGTGTTTATCTTCCATGGCATGAATGATTGAAACGCTGCTTGAGGTGAATGTCCTCAAATTATAGGTCTGTTAAACACCGACTCCCCAAATGGTGGCCTGTATATAAGAGACCCGCTTTTACAGGCACTTGTATGTGAGGTGAACTTGACCGTTTAGGCACCATAAGGAGTTTAGTGTCACTTCGTGAAGAATGGTTAGTAAGCTCACTTGGGTTATTGCATCCAGCGGTCTAGAATATATTATATCTTTGTTCAACGGAGTATGATAAACCGACCTGAGTGTGGTGGTGGACCAAAATCCTGCTTACCAGTTGGTATATATAGTGAATGTTCCATACTATTCCGTTCATTGCAGTGATCGGATCCAATGCAGGATTTTTGTTCATCAACCATTTCTTTCTGCAAATGCCTGTAATTGTGGCGGACATAGCTATTAGAACAACTCCTGCAGTAGGATATCCGAAACCTAGCTACCCCATCGAAAATGAGCGGCCGGTGCACCCAATTCTGATCATCCCGTTGAAGCAATTTCTCAGATGTATGATCAAGCGATCAGCAAGTTGTCAAGACGTGCGATGGGATTCCTCAAATGACAGGTGACGTAAGGGGTTCAAGCAGGTTTTGTCAGTTGCTCATCGTGTTTTCAAATGGCATGTTCCTAAGGCCCGGGGGACTGAGAAAATTTAGTGTTGATATAGGTTCCTTTCTTTGCTGCAAGAGACCACCAGGAATATTCATATCCTATGACTCTGTATTTTGATCCTTCATACTACAGAGAGCTCGGCTGGCTTTCTGTCATATGGTTGCCTTTCTCAAAATTGCGCTTCCAGTTTGGGGGACTAAAAGCTGGTTCTATATTCAGCCTATGAAGGTATAGGTCCATCTTGAAATTCCAATTACTATGTTGCGGTAGCCATCACCATACCCTTGGTTCAGAAATCCGGCTAACCACCTGGGATTTTCAATAACCTGTAAGGTTCGTGGGACTTATTTCCATCAACTGTATGTTATACAGTATAGTTATCTAGGTGGTGGTTTCAAATATTTTTGATTTTCACCCTACTTGGGGAAGATTCCCATTTTGACTAATATTTTTCAAAGGGGTTGAAACCACCAACTAGTTATAGTTACGTCGTGTTTTCATCTATGTTTTTTTTCCAAGGGGTTTCTTTTTCGGACACCTCATCGGTTTGCCCTTAGGCCATCAGTGCTTTCTATGACTTGGATTCAGTGGATATCGGTCGAGGATGGGCAAAGTTTAAAGGATCCAGTTTTGGATCTATACGAAATGCTGAGTTTCATGGTGGGTGTTTCCAAAAATAGGGAAACACCCCAAAATGGATGGTTTATACTGGAAAACCCTATTAAAATGGATGATTTGGGGGGAAAACCCACCATTTTCGGTCGGAAACACCCATGTAATCAAAGGTGACTTACTAAGCCAAACTTACCTTTCACAGGTAACTCCTAGAGGGTAGCCAGATGTTTGAGAAAAATCATGTCAGGGAAGCCAAAGCAACTTGTTTAGTTGCCTTGAGTAATTTTTTGTTGAAACTGCTTGGCTGAAATGGTCCTCCTAAACATACTGGAATTCCCAGGCTGGTCTTTTGAATTGTCTGCCGATGGAAGTTTTTTTTTCGCGGTGGCTTTCAACGAAGGTACCATCCCTCCATCTTGGGATGCCTCCCCATGTGCCATTTGAACCATGGGTTGGTTGGAGGAAAAGAATATGCAAAGAATATATACCCATTCAACCTTCACTGTCTTTCGCTCAGGGGTGTAGAATCCGAGTAGAAATGTTAGATGAAAATTGACTTGATCGATGTAAATGATGGAACTCATCTCCAGATGCTGACAGGGGAGCAGGGGAGCGGGGTTGTAGGACCAAGACATTTTGATACTGTATTACTGTATTCAATTAAAATGTGGCACTGGGATCATCCACAGCATTGATTAGTATGCATGGTCTTCAGCAAATTATACTGGTGCTTTTCAGGTCAACAAAGACAGAAGTCTTCCAACATTGCTCAATATATACTTTAGATTTAGATGTGCAGTCATTATTCCCGACTCTTTCTGAACCTACATAATAAACCTGTCCCAACATTTGGTAAGTTCTCTAATGTTCCTCCAACCATGGAACTGGAACCAACAAATCCACATTGATGTGAGCCTTCAGGAAGCTATGGTGCAGTGAAACGAGCCAAGGTGGGGATTGTTGCAAAGGATGAATCCCTTCCCTTCTGCACGTGGGTTTTGGGGAGTGGGTTAAACAGGTACCTAAACACCGAACCTAACAGGGTATTTGGAGCACTAGGAGAATTGATGATTTTCAAGTGGGTTGTTTTTTTTTCAGATTTTCGAGTGGCAATGATGAGTTGATGAGTAGCACTCAATTTGTAAGTTTCTTACTGGAGGTTCATGATGCAATTTGATGAGTAGCACATGTAGCTGGTTTGCAATTTGATGTTCCAACACACGGAATTGACCTTCAAAATCTGCTGAACAAAAAAATGTCGGATTTCGGGAAAGGGTCCACGCCTGGCTTAGATATCGAAATTGCCACAAATCATAGGGAAACATCCTCCTCATGTTTTTGAATGTTTGTCGTTTGTTCTGTGAGATAACCTCTTTGAGCTAATATGTGACTTTCAGATGGGCGGGGTAACCATCAACTATAGTACCTCGATACTGGAAGTCAAAGATAGTTTATGATGTTTTATTATGTTTATTTATATAGGTGCTAGCAAACATGCTTGCAGTCAGCTTGCAGTCATGGCGTTGCTTGGCAACTCCAGCTGCAAAGATCAGTAGTAAACCAAACATAGCTGGCTGAAAAATCCACCACGAAAGGATCCATGCATTTCCTAAGGAAAAAAGGAAAAAGGAAAAAAAGTTGATTTCCAGCCAACTGTGTTTGTCTACAAAAAGTAGATTGGCATCATTGCGGGCGCCGGGTCCAGAAAAGGCTTACTAACCACCGGCTTGTGGCGAAAGCAAGCTTTTTGAAAGCATAACATGAACCCTTTTTGTGTGGTGGGAGGGTAGACTTGTAGAGGCAAGTATACGAACTGGGTGCGACATCGTCACCTGCATTGGCTTCAACTGATGACGCCTTGAAACGAGAGCATGGGACGAATTTGGGGCCTTGAAACGTAGCCAAGTAGTTTTTGTTCCTGAAATACAGATCAGGTATACGGTATACGTGAACAACGAGGTAGCAGGTAAAACCAATTGCTGGGTCAAGAGAAAAACACTGCAACCACTCATGGGACCATCTCTCAATCCAAGAAACCTGGCACGTTTGCGTGCAAAGGTGAAGTCCACCGGTGCTACACGAGCAGTCAAGGTGATCTCAAAGGATCAGTACCTTTGGTTAAGAATGGCGGCTGATCCAACGAATCCTCCGTCCATTTTGGGCACCCCATTAATCACAGCATCCAAACCGAGCCTTTTTCCCATGTTTGTTGGGCACAACAACCGAGCAGTTTTGTTTTAACAATGAAACTAGGCTAGCCTAGAGTTGATTGATGAACAGCAGTTTTTTTTGAAAAAATCATACTACCTTTCTTCTTTTGAAACGACTATGACTATGCGTTGTATGATGGGAAGTCCTGATGTTAAGCAACCAACGAGATGGTATGGTAGGTTTTTCCTCATCCACGAACCTGAAATCACAAGCCATGGGTCACCCCGATGGTATTTTTGTGTGGAAAATGTCGATCTACACATTGGATCAATCTGTATATAATATACATATGTAATCATATTATATAAATGAATATTAATATGGAAGGTTGACCACACATTTGGGACCATATTTGATTTTGAAAGTCATCCACCAAAACATGATTATATTCAGAGGAACTAGAGTGTGTACTGTATACCGAGAGATTCATGGAAAAAGCACTTTCACGACCTCAGCACCGAACGCATCCTGAGAAAGGCAATAATAAGAGAAATTTATCCACAACAAAACCACATTGTGCTGAGTGAATTTAATCCGATATCAACGACTCTCAAATTTCCAAATCACTGCTGTTTCTTGTCAGATAAAAAAAGAACCGCCCAGGTGTAAGGAAGGGTTTGGTGCTTTGAAGAATGAGTGCCATGGCCCAGGGATAGCATACGGACATGTTTTGTTTCCAACAATCAAGCGAACCCAAAACACAAACGATATACATATTTGTAAGTGATTGAGAAAGCAGTTTGATGCTCCAAGTTGTTGAACAATAGCTTGCGGATGCTCATTTCGATCACATCTCAACTACCCTAAAGGTCTTTCCTAAAGGTATTTGTAAATTGTTGAATCTCAAAATCATCAGCTTCAAACAAAACAACTATACTACTGTTGATGGAAGAAATCCTGCACCACCCAACATGTATGAAACCCTGTAAATAATGGTATGTTTACCATATCAACTGGTGCAGGATTCTTTCCATCAACCGTAGGTATCAATCATTCTATTTAGACTATTCACCTATAGGACTCGGAGCATTTCCTACTTTCAACTGGATTGCTCATCCACCACCAAAAAACAACATGTGACTCATCAATCGACCTTCACAAGTTCATCTTTAAAATCGAAATTTACTCATTGATTTCATACGTGGGACTGAAGTGGTATCAACCAATTTAGATCCCAATTGGTTCCCACTGTTTTTCCTTTGTTTTGCTTTGTCATTTGAGCCATTTTGGGTCTGAAAACATGTCTAAACCTGATTTGTTTGGTCAATAGGTCAAGGGAAGCTGACCACAATATCTCTTTCTTTGAAAATGATTTGGGCAATTCAATAAAGAATGTTGCTTCTATAGGATCATGAGCACTCAGATGGTTGTTGTATGTTCTTTTAATGGAGTGAGTTGGAGCTGGTCCAATGAGCTACGAAGAGAAAAGGGCAAGCAACATGGTTAGTTGCTAGATGTTGGGGATGAAAATTCTCTTAGGCTATGGCTGTAAATCGGATTTTTGAGTTTTAGCCGCCATTGGCTGTAAGAATCCCCAGTGTTTACTAATCAGTAATCAGTAAATAGTGGAAGGGGATATTAATCTCCGAGTAATTGTTCCAGTAGTTTTAGACACATATTGTATATACATTAAATTGATGGTCCACCAATCAGCGAAAAATACAGGATTTACCAAAGCAACAAAAATCAACAAATATTGGCAAACATGTCATGATTAAGTACCAAGATTATTGATGAATCAGCAAATACACTCTCCAATGTTTTGATGATTCGTAGCCCTCGAGCCTGCAGATACACCTTGTGACTGAAAGGTTTAGCCATGCCAAAGCTTCCAAAGACTTTCACAGAGAATCCGGTCTGAGGGGTGCCCCACAAGAAAAAACGTATACCAAGATGTTTGGCAGGTGAAGCTTGAGAGTAGAGACATTGGGATAATCTGAGATAATCACCGTTGCGAAAGACTCTACACCGTTGCGAAAGACTCTAGGCATGTATTCTTTCTAATAACATACCCAGCCCATCGATTGTTTGGGATTTAATTGCTGAATTGGGAATGGGATATAGCAAAAGGGCGCAGTTCGCCAGCATGTAAGTGCCACTAGTAATAGGCTAGGTGGTTGGTCCCAAAATTTTGATTTGCGTTTTGCTATCAAGAACCACTGAAATGGTTTCGGTGTCGTTCATCTCTCTGCTGAGGATTTTCATCTCGAAGAAGGTAGATCATCCCAATGTGGTTCCTGGACATTGAGAGAGGAGAAGTGCTTTGTAGTAGCCCATGTGTGTACATTGCTCATGGCTGGTGCTGGTGTTGAATTTTCCCGGTTTCAAGGCACAACATGTTCAGAATCCAGATATAGTGGAAACTGAGATGCTGTTAAAGAATCAGCCATTGGTGGATCAAAGTGCAGGAAACGATTCATTTGGTCGGTGTTAAGGGGTAATCTACAGCGATTTATCACATTGCCATTGTGTCACATGTATATATCATTTGCACTCATCTTATCTATATACATAATTGAACGCACAGCTGACGAAACGTGACAAACCAAAATCCTCCCTCAAGGTGAAACTTTACGAAATCTTCGAGGATAGTGATACTTGGTGGATTTTGGTGGAGCTGTTGTGCTGCAATCGTTGGTTGCTTTCCAATCGTTTGCTAAGTTGTGGTGTGGTCTTTTTAAACATATCTTGGTGGCACTTGAGCCAGAAATCCCAACAAAAATGGTCGGCCTGTCAGTAACCTTCGGCCCAGATTGCCCCCAGAGGTTTGCATGACTTTATATCATCCGACAAATGTGATGATGGTTTCCTAGATTTAGAATTCAACCGCGATTTTCAACCAGTGAAGTAAGTTCGCAGTTGTTTAAAAATCATTTCCGAGGGCAACCCTTGAAGTTGACCCAAAAAACAACAAAGCACAGCACCGCAGCAGTTGATGTTTCCCAAGGAAAACCTCTACTTAGTTCTGGAACTTTGTGCCGCAGGGCATCTTTTTGCATACATTCGTCACTTGGCACGAGATTTATCCCAACAAAAAATCCCAAAATGAATCAGCCTATGAAGTTGTTCAACAAAAAAAACGGTGGAACATCTACGGTTGTGAACGGAGCAGGTAAATTTCTTGTCCCAGATAGTTGCTCAACAGAATTTTGAAACTGGGAGTGGGTGGTTTTTGGAGGATTGGAGGAATCCCCGAATCCAATGCTGCAAGCAGCGAGGAAAACACTCTAATATTGGAATCAGTTGTTTGTATTGTTTTTTTTGTTAGTTATGGAAGTGTTTTGTGCCAGGGATTGGATTGTGTTGTGTCACGGGGACTGAGTCTGATGTAGTGTGGTAGACCAAAAGCAAAAATGACAACCACTCGGCGACAGGGAAAATTTGACCGGTTGCTATCAATTCAATGTGGTGAAGTACCATGCAGTACCAACAGTATCCGAAAGTGATATATGTATCCGGTCAATGCAGAGCCACAGTGGGTGACATGAAACGAAAAGGTATTTTTCACAGGGTTTGCTCTTGGTTTTGTAGTTTTCTTCTTAGTAGAAATATTATAGCTTGACTTTAGTAGGATGTGTGTGCGTGTGTGCTATACCACAGCCAGAACAGCAAAATGTTACAGGAAAACCAAAAACATGCTAGGATTGTGTGCTCCGGGTCTTGTGTCAGCCCTTTTTAGGTTGATGGCACCTGTTTTTTCATCAAATGTGAAATGTACAGTGATTTAATGTGATTTAGAACTATGTTTTGAGCATGAAATTTGCATGCTTCCCCATGCCACTAATCCGAAGACGTGGTTTTGTAATGTTTTGTAGCAATTGTTTTTACCACAAGTTGTTTGTCCTCCAATTTGCAGCTATATTGGATTTCCAGTTGTATTTGAGTCAATGCTTTGGGGTTCCAGTGAGATCAGTAGGATTTCACCGGCGATCTGATGACCCAGTGGTCTTTTTTAGCGATCGCAACGACTCTCTCCGTTTGGAACAGGTTTGGAAGATTATAGTCTTCGGAACATATATGGAACAACATCACTTTAGTATCCTTTTGGAATATCCCTAATTTCATGATGTTGTGGATTTTGTGTGCATGCATGTTTTCCTCATGTGGGTGTGATTTTTCTCCGGGCTGTTTTTGTGTTTTTGTCCCTCAGGAGCGCAACGGGGTCCATTAAGGGATAACCAGTCTGTGCTCATCATGAGACAAATTTTGCGAGGTGCAGCACGGCCTTTTTGTTGTCGGGAAATCGCAGGGAGTGATGAATTGTGTTGGGCCGAAGTGCTTCGATTAATTGTCGCTATTTGTATATATATATATATATTTATCTTGATATATAGATAGACTTTACAGAGATACGAGTCGGTCAAGACATGTGAACATCATGAGACTGGGTTTTTTTGCATCAGCTACGGCAGTGTTTCAGCCTTTGCAGGTCCCTTGAGCAGGGAAGATTGGTGGCACCAATCGTATCTAGTTCTGTTTAATTAATTTATAGATAATTCGAGCTCAATCCCAACGATCGCACAAAAAACCGAAACACCCTTAGTTTGTTGACTAAGGAAATTCTCCTGATATGGTGTGCTTTGCTTTGAATATGTCTGGTATTTGCAGACTATACTAATTGAAATATACCACTGTAATTCACCCGATGCAAGGTTTCTTTCAGAAACTTGGCGTTGGCCAGCCAGGAGTTGTTCTTCTAGCAAATCTTCGTTAAGACTTGCTACAATCACAGTTTGCAGATGATTTCTTGATGGAGTGCAGGGTAGTGCCGTTTTAGAACAATGAAACCAAATGAGGATCTTACATTTGATATGAAGGGCCTAATGATCTCGATATGTCCTACCAATTCATCAATCATGTTCCATGTGAGTTTGATCTTTGTTGCAGTGTAACAGTAGCTATCATTTGCCACTGGATCTCACTTTTGGATGTAGCAACTTTCCTTCTCCCACTCGTCTGAGTTGCGAGCTAGCTTTGGACGCTCCATGTTCCATGGTCAGGTGTTAGCTACCTCCATAGCAGCTACATTGTGCACAGGGTTGCTTGACAGTGATTAGGATTCCAACTTGGAGTGGTGTTCATTTCCGAGTCATCCCAGAAGCGCTCGAGAGCTCCCCCGTATACTTTCCTGACATATCGGGTTTCGTCGAGTCATGCATTCGGTTTGTGGGCTGCATCTTGCGGCAACGCGAATCTAACCACCAAGGACTTGAAGCCACAAAACGTGCTAGTGGCGAGGCGCATGCCGCAGTCAGAGAAAATCTTCTGGAGTTGCATATACCCTCCAGGGAATTAACATATCCCCCTGATAAGGCATATTTGAAGATGATTTTCCTTTTCCCCAGGTGGGATATGTTAATTTCCTGGAGGGTATTTATGTTGTTTTCAAAGTGGTGTTTTGATTATGAACACATCCGTCATGTGAATCATGAGGATTTTTGCGAGACTTGTCTATGGACTAGTTGGGACAGATTGTTGGTGCATTTACATTGTTGGTGATGCTGGAAATGTTGGAGCATTCAAGGGGTCTGTGTAAAGTTGCCAAAAGGAGTTGCCAACATTCTTTTCGTTTAGGGATTGCATATCAACCAGCAATAAGTCTGTGGTTGCAATACTGTTGGTGGTTTACACTTCTAGGCATATCCTAAGTGAGAATCCCCTTGGTTTGAGTTTCCTTTGAATAGTAAACCACCAACCTCAACCACCAGTTATCCTTTGATTGACCTTCTATACATACTCGTATATATATTTAGATATAATACTGAACGAATAGACACAGTGTATAGAAACAAGATGAAACAATTGTAGGAACATGGCTGAAAGCACACTCGGTTGAAATGTTGACCAAACTGTCAGTAATCCTCGAGTTGCTCGAGGCTGAAGCAAAACAAAATGTGTGACATAAAGAAGAGTCAACTTTTGGAATGCGATTTAAATTCAGGAACTGACATTGTAAGATGTTCCAGTTTTTGCCCACTCTTTAAACATTTACAATCCACCATACATGTGAGTGTATCGATGTTTATGTACTTATATAGATATACATATATATATGATACATATAAGTGTTTACATATACGTATACCCTCCGGGGAACTAACATATCCCCCCTGATAAGGCATATTTGAAGATGATTTTCCTTTTCCCGTTTGGTGGGATATGTATCCATTTCCTGGAGGGTATATATAAATCAATGAATCCATATATGATGCTCTTTGTTGTACACCTAACCAGCAAACGCCGCCCCAAGCCCGTCCGTTGGTCTCATACACTGAACGGAAGGCCAGACATCAGCCGTGACGGCGTCAATTCCTTGCGCATCAGACTCTTGGTGACCAGGATACCCACGAAGAGGCCTAGGCCTATGGTTAGGCATATCCATGGGAACCCACAACTTTCCTTCATTTTTAGGGGTTATAAAGTTATAACCCATATATTGGGGGTTGAAAAACCTTCAGTTTTCCCACAACCTTCCATTTTTAGCGGTTATAACCCATATGGGGTTTAAAAAACCCTTCATGTTTCCTGGTTTTGGGTTCCCATGGATAGCTATAGGATGCAATAGGGTTCCTTTTTAAAGGGACTTCGATGATGGAATTTCCAGTGCGTCTAGTCAGATGATGATGTGATGCACCTGTGAAGAAGCACAACTGAAGGATTTTTTGCAATGCAAGGGCTATTTAGATTTATATAGATTCAGACGAATACAAGACAGATCCAGAGTGAATTATTATTAAAGCTGATGGACAGGATACGGAGCGGGAAAGATGAATTCGATACGAATTCCTGATATATGGTGTTTCAAGATCTTGGTGTGCTGAAATCTAGAATATGATGTGACCAACTACCCAACCAAGTTCTTCCATGTTGCGCTTAGATTGCTGTCTTTGGTGTGACTGGAAACGGCACTTTTGGAAGCTCTTAGTATGGATTTTTTGTTGTTTCCAATCCACTGCGATGACATCTCGGTAGGTTAAAACGGGATTTCCATGGTGGAATGATATAATTATAGTCCCAGTTCATGAGGTTCCTATACTCCTTTATTTCAATCAACCAAGTACGACTCAGGGTTTTTTGTGGCTTCAGCCAAGTCTGTGTGTTGAGTTCAGTCTTTGGTGGCTAAATTTTCTACGCTTCCCGGCGGAATCTGAATGAAATTGAGGATCAGTTGTATTTGCTATCTCCTCAGGTCTACTTTTCGGGACATACTGAGTGAAGGTACTCTATAAATATATACATGTACGCTTGATTTTCAACTACCAAGTATTATAATATCGTGAGTACTCTTTGTTTGTTTGTTTGCTTTGTTTGCACTTTCTACATTTTCCAGAAATCCAATTCAAGCAAAGCCTCCCCCAACTTCAAACTGCAGCTCGTCCACAATGTGAAACCTTCCCATTAGATCATTGTTTCTTGCAGCGTCCACTTGGAAAGGGGTGACACATATTTGCGATCTATACAACCTATGAGCAGCAAGTACATACGCAATCATTCTTGATATTTCCTGATGATGATGATGATGATGATGATGATGATGATGATGATTCCCTCATGAAAGTGCCCAAGCCATCCCCCCCTGCAGCAATTCTGAAGGCGATTTTTCTTTTCTTAAGCTGGGAGGGTGTTTGATTGAAGTGTAATGAAGCACCTTTTTGTCATTTCACTTCTCCCACACAAGCTGAGCTGGATTGCGAATCATCGCCACAACCAAAAATGATGATTGGTTGATTTGGGTGATGATACTGGAGTTATATATGCTGCCCTTTTTTTAGATGGCTGGCTATAGGGAACCAGGGTTTTAAACCAACCAGTGTTTTCGGTTTGCATGGCATCTAGCAGTTTTTTTTGGTTCGGTGGCTATGTTGGCTTCCACCAAGGCGACTTCGGCCTTTCCTGTGAGTTTGAGGAAGGGCAAATTTTAACTGCGCAGGCACCCGGTGATGGTGCGAATCGCCCGAAGAATTACTTAAGAGCCTGTGCCAAGATGAGCACAGTGAGACATGAAAGTCAAGAAAACAGCATTAAAAAACTCGGTTAGAAAGTTTGATCATGCAGCATCATGCAATACAGGTATTTGTTTTGGACCAATTCCACATTTTGCAGCACTTGGCATGAAGTTGAGTTCTTCCATTTGAAACTATGGATCACTTCTGAAGATCATCAGCTTCAATCGATTGTGAATGTATTGTGTATTGATGTGTATTGATTCATGCATGCAGAACCACCTTTTGCCGTCTTGAAAAACAAGGTGATCACTTCATGCGATCGAATCCTGAAATCCTCATTCAAACACTTTGATGCAAGCATACAATTCCTAAACAAAAGAGATGGATATTTTGATCCTATTGATGGAAGAAATCACCATCTGGGATGTACAAAACCAAACGTAAATAATGGGTTTTCGACTACCAACCTCCCTCAACGGGTGTTCTCGCAGGATTTCGAACGAACCATCAACTCAGTATGTCTCAATTAAAATCTCAAACTTTTTGGGGAAGATTCCCATTTTGACGAGCATATTTTTCAAAGGGGTTGAAACCACCAACCAGTCAAAAATTCGCCGAAGTTGGGCGAAGTTGTGGAATGCCACCAACTGGAAAGTTGACCCGCTGAATCCCAACATGCAAACAAGATAAGACGGAACATGTAGCTAGGGTTTTTGTTTAGGACATATGAAATATATATATATACATCATGACATAACATACATACATCAAAGATGCATACATATTAAGACATATACACGTGTGTGTAGGAGATATATAAATTATATATATTCTTATATATTCACGATTTATACACTATTTTATCTATTTTGTTCATTTAGGACACAGCTAGGAGTACCAAGCCTCAGCGATGACAGGTGGGCACAACAGCATACATGGCGCCACAGGTGGAGAGATGACGGGTAGGGATGATGGGTCCGTTGGTTGTAAGAGGGACAGGGTTGCAATCACCTTTGGAAAAGTAGAATGTTTATTTATTTATTTATTTATTTGTTTGTTTATTTATCTATTTATTTATTTTTTATTTATTTATTTATTTATTTATTTATTTGTTTGTTTGTTTTTTTGTTTTTTTTGTTTTTTTGTTTTTTTGTTTTGCTTTGGTTTTGGTTTTGGTTTTGTTTAGTTCGTTTAGTTTGTTTTGTGTTGTTTGCTTCTTTGCTTGTTATAATACAGGGGGTTTTCAAGGAATTGATCCCTAAATTGGTATGACTTTCATGTGCGTGAAAGAGGATCAACACAATATTTCTAGCAACTTCCAAATCACACCATCAAGAAGATTCCACCTTCTTTTGAATAGAAGTTGGTGACTGTCAATCTCCCACGTCCATTTTCTATCAGAGGGCTGCTACCGGGATGTGTTGCAAGGTGCTCATGAAGCAGTACAATCACCTTTGTGACGTGTGGAGTTGTCGGATGGCCCAGCCCCACAATGGTTCGCACGGATGAAATTTGAGGCCTCGTGTAGACTCGCGAGATCTCGAATCGACCGAAGAGTGTTGTCACAGAAACATCAACCCATACCATCCATGTAGGGTAAATTTACCTACATTTACCATAAATTTCAACCAAATGTAGGTAAATATCCAACACTTGGATCCTATGGGCAAAAGGGCTGATCCCTGCGAATTATCTTCAATCTATGTGAGGGTATGATGGAGGTATGACACCTTTTTTGAATCACTTCACAATTTCTTGTTTGCCCCTGGGCTTACGAGAAAATTTCAAGTTACATAACGAGAATCGCATTTTATAACATCAATAAAACGCAACGTTGGTGATTCATTGGTTGATTTATGTTGATTTATATAGGGGTTGATCTTTTTTCCCTCCAGGATACCTCGTTGAATCCCAATTAATCATCCTTTATAGTGGGATGGGAGAGAGGTGTTTTTTGATTCTCCCGGGTGAAATGATGGTATAGCTTGTGAATATATGTCATTTCGATCATTAATATAGATTGTTCTTATATAAGCCTTATAATTGAAGTAGAGGATTGATAATAATTCTAAGTTGGTGAGAAGTGAGTATATTTGGGTGAATCTAAGGATAGGTTTCAAGAATTTGAGCTACTGACAGCTCGTGATCATTGGCCGCAGAGTCTAAGAACTAAGAACAACAGAGTCGCGACTCAAGCAACCTTCCCTAATAATGCTGGTGATGTGATTTTATAGGTTCTGAATCCCTCATTCTATTGGAAGATGAAATGTTTGTTAGCCGCTTGAAGGCCAAAGTAGGCCCCCATCCATCGCTTTAGCGCTGCAGAACGCAATGCGATGTGTTCATAGTTGATGCAATCATTTTACGCCAAGAGATGTGTGTTTTTCCTTTCATAATCAAGGTTCAAGGAAAGATAGGATCTCGCCAAAACGATTGTTTACTTCCCAAGCCAATGCTTTTCCATCAACCCATGGTTTCACAATCATGTTTGCTTGACGATCCGTATCCAACCAATTGTCAAGCTAAAACAAGGTCCCCCACAGACTTGACCAATGCACTCTTGTTTCCAGAATAGTTCCAGTATGATGTATTTCTTCGTCTAGATTGGTGGGAAGAGAGAAAGATGTTACTGTAGCTAGATGGAATGTTGTACAAAACGTCATCGATGTTATACTTTGAATATAATAATAATAATAATACCAACTATTTGTGCAAACTAACAACAGTTGAGTAGATGATCCTTTGCATATATTGGAGACAAAGATAGACAAAGGTTTTTCTGGTACGCTGGCTAGATTCTCAGGATGTCCTGGTATGCCTCTTCCGCCAGCAGCTTTCACATCGACAACATTTTGATAGTGTGCTATCAATCTCTATTTCTTTATATAAATTGCTATGAAACAACAAGATTAGTAAAATCATCATGAACTGAGGTGGGGTTATCCTCCACATCCTCCTCTCTGGCTTCTTACCTTTTCTGGGTCACCTGGCGGTTTGGTCTTTGGAAGGTGGTATGGCTGAAAATGAATGGCCTTCCCATGTGGAGTTTTACTGTAAGGAATTGCCTTTTAAAAAATCATAGAAAGTCGAATACTTCCCTCGAAGCCGTACTTTGCATTGCTTGGGAACAGCTATTTGTGCGATCTATTGGACTATGTCGTGCTTGTGGAATTGTGGTATCAGCATCATGATGATTGGTTTCCCATTGTGAAACATTGTTTGATTGCCAGATCTTATTGTATAAATAAATATTAGTTTAGAAGTTTAGGGCTGACAAACACGCCATTCTTTAAGATCCATGGACATTCAGAAACTGACACCCCTAAAAACATGAAAGCCGAAGTTGGGCGGAGATTTCGAGTATTTCGAGATTCTGAAGATGGAGAACCACAACACTTTAGGTTTTGGCCTTGTGCTTTTTGTAGAGTTGTACTGGATTGCACCAATACCACGTGCAATGTCAAGTCCTGGCCGTTCGCCTTTAAAAGCTTTGTAAGTCATTCTTTGCTTTGGGGAAGGTTCAACGATGCTTCGCTTATAACTTATACGAAGTTATAAGGTTGTGAGAACAGTATATACCTGACACACACCAGTGACACACCATCACGTTATTGCCAGAATTCCCTTATATTTGCACATTTGGAGATTACCGGGGATCCAGTTTCTCAACGTGAAATCCGGGAAGATACCATTGGAGTGGGATCCTTCGAGTGCATCGAAAGTGGGCTCCAGAGTCAAACATTTGGACTTCACAACAAGTTTATCCTTCAATTCTGCATTTGCACATATTATAGTATAAACATCATTCTGGAGACTATGCAGCCATGCACTGCATATATAGTTGTTTTATGTTGTTCTACTACATTTACATCTTGTGTTATGTGTATATACTATGAATTCTTGGGGAAATCCCTGGTCATTGTCACTAGCTGCTACAAGAAAAACACCTCAGCTCTATTGCTTTCGGAAATTCTACCCTGGGTAAACTTCCCCTTTCTGGCCTGCCAGGACAGAATGCGAGTAAGGAATCCATTCGAAAAGCGATTCTTCGGGGAAAGCTGAAAATGCCTCCTGGCAGTTGAGTGAGAAGTCGTCGGGCGGTTTCCGAGGATGTGAAGTCGATTGCTGTTTCACGTGAATGTTCGGCATAGCGACCTCCAAGAACCTTGCTTTTTGTGTTCGACAAATTGATTAAGAACTATATGCTGTGACTGGCTTGTTCCAGGTTTGTAAAACTGCCATTCAAAGGTACGACTGGCAGAAGAATGGTATGGCTGAGCAGAAGAATCAGACCAGAACAATCCAGTTTTGACTTTGGTTTTCCAATGAGATAGACTGGTACACCACTATGCGGCAGCTACCTAGCAGCGAATCGTTGACTGGCACAAAGTCGTATTGAAACGACCGTAAGGGTGCTAATTCTGACCTGCCAAATCGTGAAACTTGTTCAACTTGTTTGGTGGTATGGGAAGTAGCCTCAACCTGAACAGACATGACAAGGTTCACATAAACAATTTTTGGGATTGATCGTTTCTCGGTAGCTACGTTTTCCAGCACAAAAAGTATGGTATGACTGTTTTGAAACGATGAATTATTTTGGAGTGACTACTTTTATCATCATTTGGTTTTCAGCACTAGCCCGCATGTCATTTGCCCCTGACCTGGCCGATTAGGGAGGAAGTGTAGGTGATAGTTTCAGAACATAGTTGATGTTCATAGTTGTTTGGCGAACGATTTCCAATTTGACCAGCATGTGATTGAAACGGGTAGCCGGATAGCTCAAGTATGCTCAAGTCATTCGAATTTTAGAGTCATTTCGTTGATTTGTGATAGGACTAGTAAGGAAGGATCTCTTGATGTTTTGCCCAGTTGTCTACCGCCAAGGACTGGCAGGTGGGGAGTGGTTGTTTCATGTTTTTTTCATGACAGAGATGACTGGGTGACAGTCAAACAAACCAGAGAGTAGACGTGGAGAGTCCTTCCAAAGGTATGTTTCGATTGTCGAAACCAGCTAGATATTACATGATGGATCTTGCATTCTTAAGAGGATTGACATGAATCCAGGATTGTATTGAAAGAAGTCACAAAATAATTGTGATCTCCTCTTTCAGCTCCACTTTGTGAGGTGGAAACGATGGCAGTTTTTGTTTGTCATTTCTATTTGCACACCCAGTTGGGATGTTGTTTCAGCATTGCATGGAATATTCAGCATGGAATTTCTAGCAGGAGCTGTGTTAAACTTCGGTTTTCTATCCTTTTATACTCCCTTGCCACCAGGCGTTGGGCCGAAGTGAATCAGGGCGCCGTGAAATTAATGCTGACGCCTGGTTTTTCACGTGAACTTTTCGACGGGATCCGGGGGAAGCTGGCGGCGTGGGGTGTTTTTAGGTATGGTATGCCGCTATTACACCTCACCTTGTTTTATACTACCTCAACGTAATGTATGTATATATTTATGTGTTGGCATGTGTCTATATTGGAAATTGGAAACATAGCATTGTATATTTAGTAAGGAATTCTTGTATTTTTGGGGTTTGTTCAAGCAACCAGTAAGTTAAAGATGTCAAATGGCTTTCTTGATGTGGTAGCCTTTTTGTTGACAAAGTTGTACTTGTATTGGAACGTGTAGCTGTCCAGCTTATATTTGTGTGGTTCTATGGCTATGGCTCAAATTGGTTCGCCCCCAAAATAGACCCATCAAGACTAGATACAGCCAATGTTGAGGTCTCTTCGGCAACGAAATTTCGTGTGACACTGCATCCTCTTAACATGTTTTAACATTGTTTTTTATAGCTTGGTCCTAGATACTGGTGTTTCTTTCTGGCCACATCCTTACCAGAAATCACAGTTTTTTCCAGATGTAGGAAACTCCATGGGGCTCCCATCCTATCATCAAGAAGCTGATGAAATACTCATCATTTGCATGTGCTAAAGTAGTATCTCTCATTATTGGCTTCAAATTGCACCTGGGTGGAGGGTACTTTACTTATATCCTCGCTATACACTCAAACATGTGGGGGCCATGCTGGCTGGCAACCTGGGATTGCTGTGATGCCATGGAACTTAGCTGTCTTCTTGGGCTAGGTAATTTTAACGTTCAAAACAGGTCATTGAAAAATCAAGAGCCATTTGGGTTCAGGCTGTACCATTTTGTATGTAATTGTTACTAATATATATATATATACAATATTCACATACTGTACATCATTTGATCACCAGGTAGGCATTGCACTTTCAACCCTGAGACATTCTCTTTCCAGATTCGGGGTAGGTCAAGTTCGGATCTATAGTACGATGATGACTGGACATGAAAACATGAATTCATGTGAGTACCACCCTGATGTGCAGGCATACTTTGATTGTATCACATGATTATATTATAATGTATAATGTATACACATACTTACCTTTCCTGTTACTTACAATAGCGCATACACTTGAAATCATGTTTGTATGTATATATATGAATATATGTAGATCTGATTTCGTATTGTGGAGCAACAATGACCTGAACCTGCCTCACTGCTCACGATGTCTGATGGCTCCATCTTTCGGGGATGATAGAATTTATTGAAGCTGAAATCTGATTCAGGGATTTCCTGTAGAAGGACAGGTTTTAGCATAATTTCCACATGTGTTTATTGCAGTGGATAGTTCGGGTGAACCTGTTCTGAGATAGACATTGGCAGAGTAATTACCAATGACCTGTTCCAATTCAATAGATGTGTGCAAATTTGGCGTGTTCAAGATGTTGTTGCAACATTGCTGCTTGTGGACCACACAGAAAGTCCCAACGACGACAAAATTCACCTCTGTGCCCAGGAAAATGTTGAGGGTCAATGCTGACGAGCGTTTGAGCGCCAGATGCTTGAGCGGGAGTTTTCAGCATTTGATCTCTCCTCATGACGGAAGAGTATGCCATAGAAGTGATCAGAGGTTAATCAAGGGCTATTCGCAGAGTTTGGAGATTTAGTTACTGTAGTTATACAAACGTATACCGTACAACTGCAAAGTATGTCCTAGAACATTAAATATGTTTGGGTTTGTCAATGTCTACGTTTGCCAGTGGAGTAGTGTTGAATCTCGAGCTGTCATCGGCATGTACGAAAGTATATAACAGACGTTGATTCCCATAAGATCAGGAGGTTATTCATCATTGAAGCTTTGACAAAATTAGTTCACCCTTTTGGCGATGAGCAGATGAGAAGAAATGATACAAGCTGGTGATGGATGTTTCTTTCGATTCTAGCTTTCTTACAAACAATCCTGGCCCGGTGCAGATTATGTTCTACTGTTTCACCCAGTGGTGACATTGTTTTGCACTGCCGGAAAACCCCCCTTCTAGATCAGTATACAACATGAAATTGGAAAGAACAACATTTGGCAAATAGGTGTTTTGCTCTCCATTTAAATCTAGCAGAGTGTAAACTAATATAGCAATGGACATCTGACAAGATGTTTTTGATATGGCAGCCGGATGATTTCCAGTGCTGCTTCTGCCAGATATCTCTTTACACCAACCCGGCGCTTCAAAGGATTTCTTTGTTTGTTTTTGTCGAATTTGGGTTGGGTTTTTTTGGTTCCCGGAATGGGGTTTTCCCTTCCCAGCAGTCTTTTTTTCCTGGATTTGGTTTTTCAGTTCCTGCCTAGGGTTTTTTCAGTTCCCTTTGGGTTTTTCGGTTCCCGTCGTGGGTGTTTTCGGTTCCCGTCTAAACACGGTGTTTCTGGTTCCCACCTTTGGGTGTTTTCAGTTCCCGTTTTTTTTTGGCCGTTCCTGTTTGTCATGGGTGCGTCAGCTTCCGTCCCGTTCCTGTCATGGGTGTTTTCGGTTGTGCCTCCCCGTTGTTGTTGTTGTTGTTGTTGTTGTTGTTGTTGTTGTTGTTGTTGTTG